>WEDG01005409.1:0-86397 GCA_017591395.1 Schistocephalus solidus
GGTGACACTTCGAAGTGCTCGGCCCAGCGCTTCAGAATTTGCGATTTCTCTGTCAAAGCAGTGTTGTCCCATCAGCTGAGCAGCGGTGCGGACTCCTTTGATACACGGGCCGCAGACGGCCCTTCTGATGGCCTTTGGAAAAGCTCTTCATCTCCATTGCGGTCCGCACAACCCCGATTCTTCCGCCAGCCATTCGATCATCCAGCATCTCGCACCTCGTCGTTGCCGCCGCGATCTGAAAAAGGTTGCTTTGTGTCAAGCCAACTGGAAGGTCCAAGTGTAGGTTTGTGTGGTCTATTCTTTCTCCGCGAGTAAGTTGTTGATGTCGGCGTCATTGTCGTCAAACCAGTCTTGGTGTCGACGGTGTGCGCGTCCGAGTACATCGAGGGCGGTGGACTGGATGATATTTTGCAGTTGACACTATCGTGTTCTACGGTATCGTTATCATTCGAGTATGCAGGTCTCCAGTTTTCGGTTATCGGGTTGCTGAAATCAAAACAGCGGTTGCGCGTAACTTAATAAAAAGAGCATTTAACTTTACATGGCGCACCTGGGGCCTCGCCCGGCCAGCAGCCGGTTCATCCGGGAGACGACGGCGCGCGGCATCCGTCCAACCATCGGCACGCGATCGCCCTAAGAATACCGTGCCATCGTTCCTGTCGATCTCGCTCCGGACGAGAACATAGTCCAGCAGATGCCAGCGCCGCGACCGAGGGCGCATCCACGGCCTCCCCCCAGCAAGCCACGGAAGTATCGGACAGCAGCAAATTTTATCCGCACACGCGTCAAAAAACCATTATCGCGCATCCACCAACCGCCGACCCAGCACTCCCCGCCACACGTCCGTCCTGACGCGGTTATTAGTCACCATACTAACTTGTCTCGGAACAGCCGAAAGCAAGGCGTGCAGGTCTCGTAGAATTGGTCCTTCGCCGCATCAGAGCTCGTCATTGGGGAGCAGCTGATGATGGTGGCGAACTGGTCTCGAAGAGGCAGGCGGAGGCTCATCAGGCGATCATTGATACCCCTGCGGCAGACAGGGCAGACGTCCCATCGATGTCGTGCCATGGATGGCAAAGGCAAATACCAGCGTCGCGCGCTCTGCCTTTGGCTCGGCCGCCCAGAAGAAGGTGTAGCTGGCTCCCCACCTCCTCCAGCTGACCCTGCTCAGAGAATCGGGTCTCGCTGAGAGCAGCAATGTCCACTTTGTAGCGCGCCAGTTCCCGAGCGACTAGCGCCGTCCGCCGTTCCGGCCGGTTGCCTTAGGATTGTCGCAGGGTGAATCGATTTCCCAGGCTGCTAGTGTGAGTGGACTCCACCTGAGCAGCCTGGAGGAGTATGGCGAGGGGATGAGGACGGGGGTATTGTTGTTTGTTTGAGTTTTTACGACCGCGTAGGTTTGCGATCTGAGGAGCCGCGGGCCGGCTGCAAGAAGACGTGAGAAACTCAGCATAGGGCACATTTTCTAGCCCTTCCTCCGCGAGGAGTGCTGCGCTATCCTCAAATAGGGCTGCCGGACGGTCCCAGACGGCTGCCGAACTCCACTCTGGCGGGTCACGGATTTGGTTTTAGCGGAGCACGACCCGAGTAAGTCTGAGCCGCCTACGGAGTTAAGCTGTCGCCCCCACTGCGGCGATTCTTTTGAGAGAGAGGTGGAAGTCGGGAGCCGACATACCGAGGTGAGCGCACAACACTAACAATTTATGACGCTTCACCTCACATGCTGCCAATACGACGACAGTTCGACTGTCGATTTCGACGAGGTCCACTGTATGCTCTCAGCACCAGGTGGTGGAGGGACGGTGACTTGCGCGTGAATTAGTTTTGGCGATAGTAGCCTTTGCGCTGCAGCTACTGCATCTCCTCCTCCCCCACCTGGAGCTCCGGTGTCAAGACAGAGTCTGAGAAGACTGAGAGATGGGGAGAGGCGCAGGTGGCTGGCGCGGCCGGAGCCGCCCTCCTGGCGTGCTACCACACCTGGCTCGGATCCCACGGAGTGGAGTGCCATAAAGCGCCACATTAAGAAGGAGCCATTGCAGCCTGACTCATCAGTCCGCCAAAGCAGCACCCAACAATAAACACATCATTGACTCCACGCGGTCCGAGCGATCCCGTCAGTTGGCAACCTTCCGCTTTCCTTTAGCGCACCGTGATAGTTTCAAGCGCGTCAGATTGTTTATAGTGAGGGCAATACGCTGAGCTCTCGACCTCACCTTCTCACCCCACAATCGCACTCGCCGTCCGAGCCGTCAGTTGTTCGATGCGGAAGCGGCGCAGCTGCTGGTGACCTGCGTCACGTACTGCGCACACGACCTCTGCAAAAACACATGCAATTGGTGGGGATTTCACAGAACAGGTTGAACGGCTTTACATCCGCGCGTGGAGATAGCCAGAGCACGCAACGGCATCACAACCCCCACCCTCATACCACCGTCAAACAACATCAACCAACAGCCATGATCCGATTCATCGTCTAACCTTCCAACCCGGCAATCAAAGTTACCCACCCTCTCCCTCCCCTCTCCGGATCCCGGTCCCTACGACACAACCAAGAAGACCGGAGAAGGAGAGGGCACATGGCCGCCACGAGCCGCCCCCAACAGCCACCACACCTGGCTCGGATCCCCACAGAGTGGGGTGCCATAAAACACCACAGAAGCGAGCCATTGCAGCCTCGACTCTCAGTCCGCCAGTCAGCCACCCACACAAAACACACATTATTGACTAACGCGGTCCGAGTTATCCCGTCAGTTGGCAACCTTTCCACCACGGCTTTAGCGCACCGTGATAGTTTCAAGCGTCAGATTGTTTATAGTGAGCAAAAGCGAGCTGTCGTGATTCAAACAACTCGCGGTTCACGCGATTATCACCTCTTGCGACAATTTCGGCTTCATTTAACTTGAATTTTTGACCGGTTCTCGCCAATTGGGCCGTGACTTGAGAATTGGCGTCATTTCGACGCACTGCTGCCACGTGTTCGGCAATTCACGTCTGAAGCAGTCTTCCAGTTTCTCCGACGTAGTTGCTTTGCCCACAACTGCAAAAGATCCGATAAAAAACTCCAGATGTTTCTTGCCGTGGCATTGGGTCTTTTGGTTTCCTTACCTGATGCCAAATGGTGGCCTCTGGTCTGTGTGCGTCTCTAACTCCAAGTGGTGCGAGAAGGTGACTGACGGCCTCTGAGACGTTTTTGACGTATGCAATCGCTTGCCAATATTTCGGTTCGGAGCGATTTTTCGCTCGTCTCGTTTGCGCATGCACCGGTGAACAAAGTTGCACAGGTAGCAATTTTCCTTGAACACCCGTCAAAGATATTGTAATTCGGCAACCTTGTCTTCCGGTTCATTGCAGTGTCTCAACACGCCGAAATAGCATCCTTGCGCAACTGCATTTTTGGTTGAATGGATGGTAGCTGTTGAAGTTCAGTAATTGATCGTATTTGTCGCTTTCATGAAGACATTGGTCTTTAGGCCACCACAATCTTTTCGATAGACAAGGACGTCGAGAAAGGCCAGTTGGTTGTTTTCGTCGTCGTAGTCGTCGTCGTCGTCGTCGTCGTCGTCGTCCTCCTCCTCCTCCTCCTCCTCCTCCTCCTCCTCCTCCTCCTCCTCCTCCTCCTCCTCCTCCTCCTCCTCCTCCTCCTCCTCCTCATCCTCCTCTATGGTAAATTGCGTGCCCGGGAAGACTCTGTTGAGACGTTCTTTGAACGTGAGCACCTGATCCCGTTCGATGACGTTGAAGGTGTAATCCAGATACCGAGGCCATAATTTATGTCTGTGATGTTGGAAGATCAACGACTCCAACCGTTGTACGACCGCCTCAATTATCAGTCCGGATATCGGCGAACCCAGTGGTGTACTCTTCACTTGCTCGTAGCTTGTTCCGTAAAAACTGAATTACGCCCTGAGACCGAACTTCAGGAGCTGAAGGACTTAGGCTTGTCCGAGGTGATTCTGCGTTTCAACGTATTTTCTTCGTCCTATTCGGTGTTGAGACCCAGTTTGAACAGAGCAATGGGCCACTCGGGGAGCGCTCAGGTGAACACATTTTCCAAAGCCAGGGCTGGTGAGACAGATGGCCGTACCAAAACCCATACCAAAACCCAATATGGGTGATGCAATTTCAGTGGATAACGACCCGCATGCTGGCCATCAAACGATTAGCGCATCAGAGCGCAGTCATCATCGATGAATGGGGAACCGTTAATTGCCGTAGACATGCAGTAGAATGGCGACTGCATCCTATAAATACTGGAAATCCCTGTGCACGAATTACCGATAGCTGATACTATCTCTGATTATGGGTTCGAGTTGGAATCCAAAACGTCAGGCGAATAAATCTCTTGCTCCAGTGATCACATTTCTTTCTTCTCAATTACTTCCTGTGACTCGAATTTTCGCTTGTATTAGGTTCTATGCTTGTTTTCGTACCTAGTACACGTCTCTGTCCAGTAGCTGCGGGGTCTTTTGAAATAAGCCCAGCAACCTACACAGTCTGCTTCGCATCCGAACGCGCACTGCAACAAACACAGAGAGGGTGTGCGGAGGGTAGACCAAAACCAAAATTATCAGTAGAAGTCGCCCAAGCGGTGCGTAGTTGTAACTTTGATTGGGTCGTCTTATTGGATCAAACGTAGGTCCTGGTCAACAGAGGGTGCATTTAATCCTCCCATGGTCCTACCCCTGGTATACATGACCCAGCAACATTTCAGAATAAAGGCAAATAAGACATCTCGCCTTCTCACAAACCAACTGCATGCACACAGGGTGAGAAAGGGGTTGAAGCTTTCCTCACTTCCTCCGGTGTGCTCAACGCCAAATTTGCGATTACTTCCTAAGGTCCGTTGGACACCTACATCGGTCCAGGAGACACAGAATACCGTATAATTATGATGCACAAACTACATTAACAGGCCCAAACGAGGATGTCGCTGGATGCATGACCCCGCAGCCGAAACTATCTGTGATACGTAGGGCAGGCATTTTCCTCTCAGTCTATGGGACGCGTAGCCCGCATGGATTATGTAAGCCCGCCTCTTGGCTTTGTCTGCCACCGAATTGCGACGGTTGTTGGAGGGGAGACAGAGGAAGGTACGGCAAGGTCAGCTGTTCTGCAACCAAACTCATACGCAGGCCATGACTGCATACACTTTGTGAGCCACAAACAGAAATCGTCAATCACAGTGATCAATCTGTCATAATGTCAGCTGTGCGGAAGATACACTAGTTTCGGAAGTTAGATGGTCAATATGGCTACTTCAAGCAGAGCGTTCGCATACCTGCGTCCTTCCTCCTCTGAATCCCTCTAACCTTGACAGAATACAAGAACTGTTCGGTTATTGAACTTTATAATCTCTGAAGATGAGCTCTTGTACTAGCCCGAGGGCCCAGATTAATATAACCACCATTACAATGATTGCATGTTCTTCTTTTTTTTGTGAAAATGACCATGGAACTTACATATCTACCTTTATTCGTTCAATGCTCCTCGTATCGAAAGTGTTTTTTAGTGCTTTATTTCTTAAATGAAATGAAAAATTGGCTGCCCTTTCCGCATTGAAACATCACGAAATATAATAATCTCCAAACCTGACAAAGGCCACGTAGTTTTTATTCTTACCTGGAAGGAAAATATGAGAAAAATGGAATCTATCTTAAATAGAGTAAATTTTGCCTAGAGCCATCAGGGAAAGATGAAACTAAAGCAATGGAGAAATCTGTCTGGAAAATGGTTTAACAGTTGTTGGAAAAAAACCTGATTAATACTAATACCGCGCTATCCCTAAAACCAATAGATACACCTACCTCAGATTATATGGACTACCTAAAACGCATTAGAATGATATACCCACCTCAACATAGGCTAGCTAAATGGCTTGTTAGGGAGCTAGAGCCAATTTGACAACTGTTTTCCACTTACACCACAAAAGACAGTTTTCATTTTATTGAATAAATTAAGCGCTTAAATATCGCAGGCAAGTGTATGATTTCCTTGGACTTAGAATAGTTATTTACAAATGTACCATTGGATGAAACAATAGATGTTATATGCGCCCATGCGGCTAAAACCCCTTCTGTCGCCCATAGTATTACTACTTAAATTGTTGACACTTCGCACCAACAATGTTCAACTTCTGTTTAATGGGCAACTCTATAGACAAATTTATAGAGTCGCAATGGGAAGTCCAATCAGACCAACCTTCACCGACGTTTTTATGGGTCACCTAGAAGAAAAAGGTGTCTTAAGAATCAAAGATGAAAACATTATACAGAAGATACGTGGATGATATATTCACGATTTGATAACAAGAAAGACGCTATAGACCTTCTTAATACCATCAAAAAAAAATGCATCCTTAGATAAAATTCACAACAGAAATGGTACAGTATAATACGATACCCTTCCCAGACGTCATTACGCTCAGAGAGGAGGATTGCTCAGTAAAGCGCTCTGTATTCCACAAAAACACCTGGAAAGGGCAATAATTGCACTTTAAAAGTTTTGTGCCAGCACAATGGAAACGAAATCTGGTACATAATCTTTTTCAAAGAGCGCGAAATATTTGCTCTTGTGAAACCCTAGGTACAGAAATTGAACGCATCAAATCAACCTTACTTAACTGTGGATAAACTGCACGCTTCTTGCAACCCCTTACGGCCAAAAGTGACGGAAAATTCAGTTCCGAAAAAGCCCGTTATGACATATTTACTCTTTAAGGGTGACAATATTTCTAATACAATCAAGCGACGGTTACGCTGTACCATAGAAAGAACATACAATGCAGCTCAGCTCATCTTTATAAATCCCACTAGAAGCCTGCCAATCAACCAGCCAAATGATACTTTGCCGTTGCACACCACCCCAAATTGTCCTTATGAATTAATGTGCACTTGCAGATGCAAGTACATTGGGCGAACGCAAAGACAATTGACATCCAGGGCCGCCGAGAATTTGCCTAATTGGCTGTTTAAACAAGAACATAAAGCACACAGTCTTCGATTAATAAACGTCTATTGGACAGCGGTCACTCTGTTGACCTCAAAACAGCTTTCAGAGTATATGTTGGGACACAAAAAACTAGTGCTTTGCGCTACTTGGAAGCAGCGTATATACGTATGGAGAAACCAGACATTTGCAAGCAACTAGACAACGTGGTCAATCTACAATTGCCCTGGTAATTTTCACCCCTAGATTTCTCATGACTGTGAGTTGTGTTAACTCCTCCTACACCTTTTCTTTTCTCTGAAGTTTTAGGTTAACGCATTGACCTGATTATTATTTATGTTTATCTCTGACCCTCACTGTTGTGTATTGATTTTCTGTAAATGCAAACTGCTGTCTACATCCATTTGTTATGTGTTTCGCAAAGATGGGTTGCAGCTGATAAGCCGTCGCGAAATTTGTTGGTTCCAATAAATCCTGCTGTATACGCCAGTTTTAAATTCATACCCAGGAAAAAATGCTTCAAATTATTTAATGTCATCAGCCATCCATGATTAGCCCTATTTTTGGGACATCTGCAATTAGATCCTGGGAACTATACTAAACTGAGCCACAGACCCGTTATCCTGTCACGTGCGAGCAAATAAATTTAGTAGCATAGGCAGGGCATTCATAAATCAGGTTACGGGACCTGTTTGTCCAATTGTCTAATGTTATAGTGAACATCTCTCGCAGGCATTCGCATAGCGACCACGAATGTATGCAAGAGGGAGTTCCGAAAAAGGTAAGGAAGCCTGTCATAGTCACCCAAGGTGTCCCAAAATGCGGTTGGGTATGATTGGCTGATGATGTCTAACAAGCCAGAAATCGGTAGTGCAGTCTGCCATGTCTTTGTTGGAACCGACTTCTGTATTATTTCCGCCCAAAGGCACAACGGGAAGGGTGGGCCACGTAACCCGATGGTGCACCTTTCACGTTATAGCTAAACATAAATGCCTACTAGTTTATATAAGTAAGCATTATATGTTTAATTATATACGAATGAATCCTCCTACCATAAGTTAAAGAAATATGATGAAAATTCCGATGAAAATTTCTATATATTATAATTATAAATGATGAATTTTCCTTAAGCCACGTATTTATAAAGGATAAAGCGAAAAAAAGTTATTCTATATTGACAGTGTCAAGGTCGTTTGCCATATTGTTATTTGCCCGCTTCCCGTAAAGGGCGCTCTTTCTCGTCAGTAGTTAAAACTAACAAATTTACTTCGGCTCTGTCGGTCGATTATCTTTTCGAGGTGCGTTTTCACACAAAGTATCCCTCGGTAGTTTATAACTAAACTGCCTATTAACATATTTTCTTTCTCGAAGTGTTTAATAATCTGTCCATTTGAAAACTAACATTGTTAATAACTTGACGTTGAATTGGCGTGAATTCAGATGGGCGGGGTAGGTGAGATATCATTGTCATTGGCTTTTGGGTGTCTTCTGCCGACTTCATGGTCATATTTAGGAAAATTCTTGTTTTTAACTGGAATAGTATGCCTTATTCATAAAAAATGACTGCATTTTCTGTCCGTCGTCTCTCATAGGGTGCATTCGTGCAGTTCTTGCCAAAACCAAACTTTAAATCTCTTTAAGGGGATAAACGCTCTGAAGTTTTCGTAATATGACAGTTCTGAATGCATGAATGAACAGCTGTTAGGTAGACGTTCGAACTGTTGTCCGATTATACGCATTTCCACTGAATACCTTCCTATCACAGGCGGACGCGCGCCCGTAGTTAAATACAATAACCGACGGCAGTACTCAGCCGCCCTTAGTATGCGCTCGTTACGATTTTTAAAAAATTCAAAGTTTGGTATTTTTTAAAATTATCCTTTACCGCTTAAAGTCAAATTCCAAAGCCCCAATTTTCGGAAGCAGTCTTTCGTTGACCCCTAATCACTTGCTCACAAGCCAGTTATCTCGAGGTGCCATGTGTGGCAAAAGTTAACCACATGTATAGAGGAAAACGTGTTTTTTTTAAAAAAAAGTGTGTGGAGATTTTCAGTCTTAGAATAGGCACGCTTATGCCCCTAGCTAGGGTTAGATACCCCGAAATTGTCCAGGTTTGGTGAAATATCGTTCATGCGGATATTTTCATTCCATAGTATTATGCGTTCTAGTTCTATTTAGGATCACCTAAAAGTAACAAGACTACACGTTGGCCGGTTTGTAACTGCACTAAATCGCCGCGCAACATGGATTACGTATTACTCACGTAACTCGTTTAGGCTGGTGCCGGCGCATATTTAGCTGACACCGACTTCTGCGGCATAAGTTTTGAGTGATACCATAGCGATTTAAAGGCATTTGTTGTGGACTTATTCCTGGTAACACCCGGTGTATAAGCGGGGTCCTACTCCGCATGGTGGCTGCGACAGACAAGCCCTCTGACACATAAGGCACGTGATCTTTTCCTAGATAGCTTATCTGCCCTGTCCGTCACCAGCCGTTTGTAGGGTTACGTAAACTAGCTTTTTAAACGAACTGGCGCTCATAAGACTGTTCGTTAATTATGTACCGTTGAACCTATTCGCCGCTACTCGGATGTCAGTGCACAGCCTAGCTTTGCATTTATATTGCATATGTTCAGAAGACGGCTTATTTTGGCTTCTCCAGTATAGAGGTTCAGTTTCTTCAATCCTCGAGGTAAGACTAACGAAATATAGGCTTCATATGTCCTGTCTTTTATCAGCAGTCGAATAATTCGTTCATGTAAAGCGTAGCTGCAATTCGTGCGAACTATGGTCCCTTTTCTTGTCTTAATTACTTTCCGTTTTGCGTATCCTTATGTCAGAGATTATTCGAGTTAACTTCTGTCTACAATATATTTCACATGAAGCCTTTGTTCGTTGGTCATGCCACTGCGCCTCAAGTCTTTTGGTGGTGCGGCTGAGGATGCGAGTTTCTTTAAAATGAGTTTATGAGTACTGGTATTCCGCATATGCCCTTTCACGGTCTCGTTTAGGCACGAATTAAGCCATTTTTGACGTATCATTGGCTTTAGATCGTCGCTGCTGGTGGCTTGAAGTTTAGGTAACAACGTTGTCCTCCGAAGTTTCACAAACGTTCGCTAATGAATGACCCCAAAACGCTCCAACACTTCATCTTACAGTGTTTATGCGCCTGCATTATCGTCCGTCTGTTATTCGCTCTAACTTGACTACGATGGATCTTTAGACCATCGGCGATTGGAATATTTGGCCCAGCAGATGTTTGAAAGGTCTACCAAAAGAACCAAACGGCAAACCGTTTCTTTAGTTGACGCTGAACATGAATTGAATACCTGGACCCACCTACCAGTGTAATCAACCGCCGAAAAATTGCGGTACGAGAAATAAAAATTGCGTTTGCTAGCTCAATTGGCACGAAAATTATCCGCAGACTCAAGTTCGAAGCAAGCACCATATTTAATGCATACCAGAAGACACATCTCTGCTAGTAAGAAGTACCTAACTTCCAGCTGTATACTTGGGGATAAACTAGTATGAACTGAGGCGAATGTTTGCATCCCAGGTGTGAGCATAAATAAAGAAGAAGGGTATTCTCTCGGAGTCATGCTACTGTTGCTGCTCTTACCTCTGACGATAAACCTTCATAAGACGCTTAAAGCTCAGATGAATAAAAAACCTGATTCCGGTGAGTAAAAACCTCTGCATAAAGAAGTACGTCTGTGGCGTCGGAGGGAGTTGTAGTAACTAAAATACCAAGGCTTAGTATTACAAGTGTTTCTAACAATGGCTACGGAATGGTAGTCATTTGTGAAGTTAAATGAAACCCTGCTATTAACCAGACAACGTGAAACAGTCGTTTTCGTTGGTCACTGGCCACTGAGACAATGGAGCGACCTATCCACAAGTAATAGGAAGCCGTTCCTTGTTCATAAACCTTTTATTGATGGTTCTTTCCCGTGCACCCACCTGTGAACGTTCAGTTACGGCTTTAAAATGAAAACCGGGATACTTTTTTAATTCTGCGCATGGATCAGACCAGGCAACTTAATCCCCACATCACTGGAGTACTACGCACCGGTTTCTGCCTTCGATGCCAGTAAGAAGATCACGAGGCATTTGCGGTTATAATGACCGATATTTTTTTATAACTAGGTTGAATTTCACAGTTTGCCTGAAACTTGTGGCACCCTCTTACAGAATACTGTAAAAATCAACTGTCGACAGTATTAGTTATAGCTGTCATTATTGTCATACCAGTAACTAGCGTAGTCTGACATAGATTTAATCAACGGTCTAACTCTTTCAATCCCGGTTTCATCCGTTTTCCGTTGTGTCTTTATTCTAAAATTTGAATATTGACAGCACAACCCACATCCTGCTAGAGAAAAGTTTTTCGGGGATAAAATGAATTCAGAGCAGAGCATAACTTACCAGCAAGCGAAGTTTGCAGAGCTGTATACCCTGCTGGGGAATTGAGAACTGTCCAGAAAGTTGACGTGAAAAGGTATCTAAAAGTATCTAACTGAAGCCGAAGCCCCCCCATGTTATAATGACGATTACTCATTCTCACTAATCCCCTCTCGATTACTTGCGTTATCATTCTTACAATCTCCTCTCTGCTTTGTGACACCATCGTAAACGCAGGTCACAACGAACCGTGTACCCTAGTGGGTAATTCTGGCCTTCAGTGCGAAGGTTTACGCTTTAAAAAAATAATTTGGGAGTTTAGGGGTCATCACCATTTAATCCAATTTTACATTTTCAAATATATGCATTTTAAACCGAGATATTTACATAATTTATGTTACCTGAACATCTTTTTACGATCTGTTGGGTGGCTTTCATTTTAAATTTTGCATTGAAGGAATTTCTCCTTTGGCTTATCGATCAGAAGACTAAAGCAGTCAGCAAGAATGTTACTGTAACCGAGATCGAGCTATTTTATGTAGATACGAGTTTAAACCTGTCCTTTAGCTTAAGTGAGATTACTGTTGCATTTCTGACTGCTACTTTTGAAGGTGTGGACAGTTAGTGTTGTTTTTTGAATTAGCTCGTTCTAAAACTTGAAATTGACCCTCGACATGAATTGGATCACACCTGTACAATTGTGGACAATTATGGTCTCGTTATGATTGGTGCGCGAAGTTAAAGAAAAGAAGCACTAGTTGTTGTTAACCCTGGTAGTGCTTCACGTGCCCGTCTGTGTTTTCCTCAGCGCTATTCGAGCTAATAGTCTTCTGAGAGTCTCGCCTCCTTCAACTGGTCATCGGCGTCTGCCTCACCTTGACATTCAAAAGTCCGAGAATTCCCTTTTGGAACCCAGTCGATGAATACATTTTAATGAGATGAAAGGTGGAAGTTTTTTCTCTCTTCATCGTGTATTGCATCTATGTTATATTTTATAAGCTGTTATAATCTTGTAGTTTTATTTTATCTAATAGACAAGACTGCAATGCTATCAACTTAATTGTTGAGAATGGATATACTTAATCATAGCGCTGCTGATCGAAATAATGAAATCGACAACCTGATCATCGCTGCAGCCGCAGCCTCTGGCGATGAACCAGTTGAGGGTGAGATTCATAGAGACTCGTCGCAGGTAACTTCGGTTTTTACTGAATCATAATTTCTTTAGTACGATGGAATAATAGACGATACCAGACAAAGTGTTTGGCGCAATCCCTTCTTGCAACCGGAACATGTGGCATCCCTCCAAGAGGCCGTCCGAAACGTTCTCACTGAAAATGACAGAGAATTTCTTCCCGTTTTGTATAGCAAAAAGTATGGTTCAGAGGTGACATACCAAGAAATGATGGAACTCATGGACTTTCGTGGTGACGTGGAACCGGTAGAACGAACAGATGCGTTACGCAAACATTCTATGATATTCGGTGCGCAAGAATCGCAATCGCGGACTCTTCCTGCTTATGAGGTTTTTCGATCTAACCTAACTATCCTTTGTAGCAAGCTGTTAACGAAGCCGCATTTCGAATTGCCGTGTACCACCCTGCTGCTATATTCCATAAGAGAGACCTCGCCATACTTGCTCGAATGGCAGTACGTGTGGCCGGCTTCGAATTTCCGGGCTCGCGGTCGGGCTACCTGCCATCGAATTTATCCTCCTCGGACGAATTCATTGAGGAGACAGACGAAAGCCAGCAATCACTCAGACCGTCACTGGCTGCTCCAGCAAGCGCCTCAATGTTGTTGCAGAAGTCTGGGTACGTTTTAACACGCTTTTTCATTAGAAATATAATATAGACTTCTGGCACCACGACGAGATTCACTGAAGCCAAAGGTAACGAAGAAAATATATATTCTACCTTGTCATTATTTAGCTCACGCCCCACGAGTGTGCGGTGATTGCGAGAACTGCACAAGACATGGCTCATGAACTCCCCAACTTCCCTCTAAAGAGCCGTGAGCAGTGTAGCCTTGTAGAAAACTTTGTCTACACTGATGCGATCCGTCTAATGAACATCAGTCCGGTATTCTGGTATATTTTTCCGTGATCTTATCTATTCATTAATGTAGGAGCGATTAGATGAAGAGATGGATTTTATTCGCGAAGTTAGTGTTATTCACGGGCGCTACCAAAGTGGTCCCCGGATGCCTTCTCCTCGACTTTCCCCATACGAGCTGGGTATGAATGAGGCTGCTGCCTGTCTGGTCAGGCTACGCCCGACTCTCCTAACGCACACTCTCCATCTAATCGAATGGTCCCGTCGCGTCCTCACAATGAGTGGCTTACAACTGTCCCGCATACCAGCCCCCGCTTCACCCTCCAACGCTAACGGTGTCCATCAAGGCTCAGGGTAAGTAAGCGTTTGATTATTGTTGCCTGTGATGCTTCACGTTCCTGAATTAGCGCACAGTTCTTACCTATTCCGATCAATGCGACAGAGTATAACCCAATTTGTTCTTCGGCTTCCGAACTAAACTTGTCACAATTGCTTGCAGTATTTTTCTTTGACAAGGAACACTTAATACTAAACAAGATCGCGAACGGTGAAACTCGTCGTGTGCTCTGCGGTGGTCGCAGGATGATGACTTGCGATGAATCTATCACAATCTGCTCCTTCATACACCTGACTTTGATTTCAAGACTGTGTCCAGACGTCCGGGGTGGGCTCTAGCACAGTCGTTGACAAAGTTAAACATTCTATCTACACGTGCCACATAATCTTCTTGTCACCTCATGTACCAGACCTTCAAGAGGGCGGTTCAGATCCCACTTATGTGAAAATTCCACAAAGGCTACATGTACAAGGAGCTGTTGCGGCCTGACTCAGTCCTCCAGTCAGTCGCTTAACATTGTACTGGCCATGAAGCCAAAGTTGTCTCTTCATTGGCAACCTTCCAAGCATCGAATTTTAGTGATGCACTGATTTGCCGTGGGGATGGATGACCCAGTATCGGCTTCTCTCCTCCCTCTCTTATGTACCACTGGACTGTCAGAACCTGTTAAACAACTGATGGAATTTGAAGCGGTGGCAGATAGAGCTGGACAGCCTGTCACGCAGGCTACACGCGACATGGTGGATGCTTCATGTAACAGGATACACCAACACAGTGTTTCCTATTTACGTAATATGTGCGGATTCTGACACGTGCAATTGCGTTTGCCATACTGACGATTGTGGTCCGCGTCACATGCTTGCGTTTGAAAATTTATAATATTACGGGGGTTGCTGAGTAGTTTAGGACAGTTTAATAAAAGAAATTTGGCATATGCGGGTTGCTAGAGCGAGGTGTGGTAGTGGGGGGTTGGACTGTGATTTTACCGCAAATGTTCGTGATGGCGAACATGGCCGAGTAAGCCTTTGCGATGACTAAATGTCCTTGGGCATTGTGGGCAGGTGAGGCGTATGTAGGGGCTGCGGTGATTGGTTCACCGATATCATTACAAATATTCGCAAGTGACACATTGGGCCTATGCATGTTGCAAATATGCGCTGGTAGAAAGGACAAGATGGAATTGTGGTTAGTGAGTCGGTAGTGGTTTTCGGTTGTAGGTGGCGTTTTAGTGTTGAAATTGCGGTGGATTATGCTGTCGGGGATGCGCATGTGGCTGATAATACCCATGCGGTGTTTGAATGTCCTTGGACATTGTGGGCAGGTGAGGCGTTGCATGCATTCCTTACCGACTGTTTAACGGGGTGAGCTTTTATTTTCCCAACCAAAAACGACCAGAAGGGTAAATATAATAAACCGGTAACATAAGTCGAGGGAATGAAGAATATGCCCTGTCCAGTGGGAAAATAGATCTAAGCACGTGCAGAGATTAAGAAATAGACGCCACCCAACCATTTACTATGAGAAATCGTCACCTATCGAACAATTCGCACTGTTGCGTGGCTCTCATTAATAAAAAACATCAATAGTCGCTTTCGATGTGTACACTGTTCTTTTTCGGTTGTATTCGTTATTTCATATTAATTTGGATCATAGCGGTCCTGATAAAACTAAGTTGTTTTGAACCGCTCACTTTGTTCCCGTATATTTTAATAATCAAGGTCTCAACGAGGTGCCAACAAGTTGTTTTCGAACCAGGGGCGTCTACAAGGTGAAAGTGTCTACAATAATAACTACGTACCCGGTATCACCTACTCTACAGCCAACGTGGAGTACATAAGTGAATACGGTGGGAACGCTGGGAGTGGATTTATTTCTTCTGCTGGTAACGCTGGTGTTTATCATGGGGGCCACATTCTCGACGCAAGTAACGCTGGTGGACTGCCCCAAATTGTTGCTGATGCCGGGTTAGCAAACGTTCTGGATTATGAATGGTCTTCAGGCCTGGATAGCAGCGAGCTTATCCAACCTCTTGGAGGCCCTCAAGCGATCGCCCAGCTCTCTGATTACAGTCTTGAAATTAGGCCGAGCGCAGTTCACCGTTGTTGACCCTCGGGCTGATATGGAGTTCGCAAACTGCCCTCTGGATCTTGTTGTGGAGGAGGAAGACATTCCCCTAGATGCTAGTGAAATCCTTCGTATAACTGGGGCCGAGAGCTTGGAAAAAGTTACGACTTTATCAGCTCCCTGCTGCGGTTACACGAGTATCAACGCATTTGATCTTGCAAGGTGCTTTAATCTTCGTGAAGTTGACCTTTCTGAGAATGCACTCCGGGTGTTTCCTCGACGTCTCCATTTGCCCAATATGAAACGGCTTGATTTGACGGGGAACCGTTTCATTCACCTACCGCTTATTGAACAGTTTCCGAAGTTAACCCGCTTAACCATGGACGAGAAGATGAAGCAAGTAAGCAGTTTCTGTTTTTTTATCGTCGTAGGATTGGTTCTTGTTATGCATTTTTGTTTCCTTCATAAATATGCTGTTAGCGTATGCTAGGAATACGTACATTCAGGAGGAGGGGTCACCGTTATTCTATTCCTCTACTTCGCATTCTGTCACTGAGTCAGTAGGTTGACTCAACACTCACAAACGTCTGTGTGAATTGCGGTGTTTTTTTTACTGTCCTCGTTGCATTGAAAATAATTTGCCTGCCTCAGCTGCAAGCCATATCAAAGTACGCTTGGCTTCGGCGAAAATCTGCGTTATTTAGTCCCGATGACGTCGCATGTACCTTCGACATTACTGCGCAGCATTCAACACAGTTAGTGCCTTTTGGTATACTGGTGTATGCTTAGCTCGGTAGAATGGGAAAGAGGACATTTGTAGCTCGAGCCAGATGACGTCAGGTTCTTATCTGACGAGTTGACAGACTTCTTAGTTGAGGTTCCCGAAACGCAGTTCTGAATCCAAAAAGAACTCGAGGAGTATCCTGCCAAAGTACACCATCTGCTTGTGTACTCGGCGTGCCTCGCTTTCTTCGATTCCTCCCGCCTTATCATGCTCTTTAATCCCAAGGTTGGCTGACTGGTTGGCAGCACTAACTTAGTGGCTTAGTTTTACGCTTCGATCGGAGGATATTAGTAACTTGCGACGATCCGATATTTGTCCCCACTTGGGAAACGAGCGGCAAAGTTACTGGTAGTATTGGAGGGTTTATGGGTTGGGTTAACGAAACTGCCATAGCTGTTTGTCGGGCGGCCAAAGTTACAAAATTAATTTTATGCCATCAACTCGCTTGAATGCGCAAATAAGACGTAAAAATACCAGCGCACATTTTGAAATACTAGAAATTAGCAGTTTCAAACGGACAAAAAATAAACCTAATGCATACATTAGGTATTTTAGATGAACTGATCACAGCCCGTGATGACCGATTATAACGAAAGAGAAATTTTATTGACCGCGATTGCGTATATACGTGAAGCTGAAAACGTCTGTAGCCTAACCTCTAATTCAAAATCGATGTTTAAGACCCAATCCTGAATCCTTAACCGTAACGCCTTCCCCGAAAACCCTAAGTCTACTTCTAATCTCTAATGCTAACCTTCACCTCAACCGCTAACCCTAATTTTTTAATCTTACCAATTATACTAACCTCTAGCTCCAACACTAAGATGAACGCTATTCGTATCAGTAACGCCTAGGGGAAGCGTGGCGTAGAATGAGCGAAAGCAAAACGGGTTAACTTAAACCTACCAACAGGCTATGTGAGGCCAAATATCCGGTCTTTGCCCTTTTTAAAATTTGGACTAGATTTTTTTCTATTGTTCTCTTAATGGTTAATGAATGTCTTCGTTTCTCCACCGGTCTTTAGTTTACTTTCCGAAACTCGCATCAACCCCCGCTTTCCACTTGTTTATTTCGATGCTGTCCAGCGCTTATTTTTCATGTTTTAGCTTCTTAACCCTCAAATGCTTGCCTACTTCTGCCCGCGTCTGAAATACATAAATGGCCAAGTCTTCGAAGAAATTTGTTCAGATTTTACAATCCGCATTTTTCAAGAGGCTCGTACCATTATGGAACCACATGTAAGTATTTTACCGAAATTTCGCATCGTCATTCATGGAAAATTTTAATATACCAGTCAGATTGCGTGCTACATAATTATGTTCATTTGGTATTGGCCGCTGATTGTTTATTTTCCGTCGTCAGATCCGATCTAAATGGGAGTCGGAGTTCGCCGATCGGTGTCACGCTGTGAAGTCGCGCGAAGAACGCATGCGACTTATTGAGACTATGGTGCAGCAGCTGAGGGAGAAGAATTTCATGCTTGACGAGTCACTTGGTCCCTACAGAAATCTGCTGGTACGCATACGCGTTTATTTGCGTATTTTTGCCATCTTGGGTCAGCCAATTGGACCTCTATCTTGGCGTTAGGTTTTATGCCGTAAATTTCTACAAGCAAATCATTTATTTTCTATAGTGTCTATAAATTTTCTGGAAGAAACCATTGATTGGCTGCAAGTTTTTTGCATACTTTCAATTAGGAAATACATCTGCTCGCTGTGTTGTATGTATACAAGCCTTTTTGGTACTCTCGCTGGCTAATAACATGTTAAAAGGGCTCATTTTAACTTTAAAGGAGTTGGTCTGAGCAGAATGGATATCTTGTGTTTTCACCTTTCAGGCGTATCGGTTTATAGAAGAATATCTCCGGTCCAAAGTTTACGGTCCAGAGGGCACTGCGGCCGATGGTGAAACAATAGAACGCCGAGGTGCTCGGAAGATAGTTGAACTAGTCTCGGAGGAGGGATTTCATTTGGAAACTGATGAGAGTGATATGTTGGCAGAGGTTGCCCGGGATTCGGATGAAACTGCTATTCAGGCCGCCGGTGGACACTATGAAGACGATGAGGAAGAGAAGGAAGCGGAAGCCCGCATCGCAGGTAATGTGAATCTTTTTCATAATCCTTGCTGTGATACCCTCTGATCCATGTTAGAACTGACTTTGTAGAAAACGTTATTCCCGTTGATCTTGACAATATTTAGCTACTTAAACTAGCTTTTCCTATCAGGGTGTTCTCGGTAGTTTCTTTATAATATATTATTATGTTCTTCCATCATTGTAGGAGAACGAGCACTTTTCGACGCTGCTGACGAGCTACTAGGTGTGAATTTTCCAGATTTGGCTTTTGCGGGCGCACAGTCCAATGGCCAGGTACAGATGACACTACTCATGGACAATTTTGGCCGTCTACACCAACAGCAACTTGTGCCCGCCCCGGGTGGAGGCTACCAACTTGTTTCAGCGGTCAACGGCACCCAGATGGGCTGCCCACTCTATCAGCTGCACCTGGGCCGGTCTCTGCGTCAGGGCAGGTCGATTGTGATGACTGTAGTACGTCCTCGTGGAATCAGCGGTCGACCGGTAGCTGAGTTCCTTCCTGGTGAATTGCGGAACAAGGATTACGTCAAAGGCTATATGGCTTCTGAAATCTACAAGAAGGCCGTTAAGGATACCCTTGGCCAAAAAACAACTCCGCGAAAGTGCGTATTTTGACACATTTTAGAGCTGTTAAGACAAGTTGTGTACTAGTAGTTTGGTTTGGTTTAGTGAACGAAGCCACAATTTCGTCTCTGAAAAGCTAGCGTCTAGAGTTGCGCTTTTACTACACTGTTTATGCTTGTCGTTTAATCCGAACCTACCGTCTAACAGCTGCGCTTTTTCATTTTTTGTATTATCGCTAGGTGATTGACGAGCATATCTGACCTCTACAATGATTGTATTCTGTGTAACTGCTTAGGTGTAGCGCGTTCATGAGACAAAGCCAGGAAAAAGGCGGATAATTTTTGAATATTTTAACATTGGCTTATCTGGGTTCTTTTTTGTTTTGTCTAGGCGTCCTGGTCCTGGTCGCCCGCGAAAATCTGACCCACAAACTCCTGCTAGCAAAGAGCTTCCTACTTCGGCTGCAGCGTCAATGATTCCTTTGAGTGAGCTCAATCCCAGCGATTTGGGTAGTATCAAAAAGCCACCCAATAATGCCATCTCTACGACTGTTGCCCGGCCTCAAAATGTAAAAAAAAGTGATCGCATGATGTTAGATTCTGGCGATGGTAGCGCTGGTGCGGGTCTTCCACCTCGACCCAAGAAACGAAAGCCTCCTGGCATGCATAGGTGAGATTCGTTTTCAACAAGCTTGCGTTTTTTTCTTTTCCGAAATGTATTTTGACCTGTTTTCTATTCTCTCACAGGAGCTTGCGGGACCTGTGTGCCGAACCGCCATACGGTTTTACCCCTAGTTACCTGTCGTCGGGTCTCCGCACCGACGCAACCCTCATCGACTACGATCCCCTCCATTTTATCCGTTGTCACGCCAAAGATAACGATGCTGGTGACAGTGAGACTAAGGTGTGGCGCTGTCTGTTCGAGCCAAATCCCATGCGACCTGAAGAAACCACACACATTGTGGCCACTTGTGGTGGTGAGTGTGTCTGCCTCATAAACTGTGAGACTGGGAAGGTTATGAAACGATTCAAACACATGGAGGAGGTGAGCATACGTATTGGGGCCTAGTGCGTTATGTTGAATTCCATGCTTGTTCTACTCACGGAAAGAGCATAATACAAATTATCATCTTTCGTTCCTCCAGGAATTTTACACAATTGCTTGGACTACTGTGGAGGTTGAAGGAAACAAACGAACAAACATTCTGGCTGCTGCCGGCCGCATGCGGGAGATTCGCTTGTTGCATCCAGAGCAGCTTGTATGCTACGCCGAAATGAAGGGCCATACCGAAGACATCACCGCCATGATCTTCCATCAAACTCAGCCTACTATACTGTTTAGTGGTGACTCAAAGGTTGGGAACCGATTTTTTTGTTTATGTCATCGTTCTGAGTCTTGCTTCTTCATTTTTCAACACATATGCCGACCAAAGTTGAATCCTAGAATTTTTTGTCTATCTAAGGCGTCGGTAATCGTCTGGGACATTGGCATTCCATCGGTACCCGACTACAAGACTCGCTACCAGCTGCTTATGCGACTCCGCTGTCCACGACTCGACGTAAACCCTGTTTTAAATCTCGTCTTCCTACCGCACTATGCCTATCTCATCGCTGGATGTGAAGATGGTTTGTTCGCCTGGAAGATTACTGACTTACGTTTGGAAAAACGGGAACGAGAACCGGACATGGAGCTCAAATTGGAGGTTGATCACGAAGTTTGCATCGATGGTCTCGCCCAACTGAGTGACAATGCACTCGTTATAAAGGTTGTCGAGTCTGGGGAAATAATGGTGTTTGACTTTGCCGCCGTACTGGAGCGCAGAAAAGGTAACTGAATTCTACTAGATTTTTGACGGCAATATTTACACTGGCCTGAAATATCACTCGGACACTTACCCGAAGACAGCTTACTTACTGGCTCTTTAACGTTTTCCTCGAGAAGCAGTTTTCCTGATTAAATGAAAACAGTACTATAATTGCGTTCAAGCAACGTTTCAGGATTTTTCGCATGTGGATATTTTCTAGCGATTCGCATAGCTTATTTAAGGCCTAATTTCTGCCACTCAACCCAAAGTTTGGAAATGCAGAATCAAGTACGAGCGTTTATCCTTCCTTATTTGCCTGTTTTGGTCCGTCAGGCGTTTTATTAGCACACGTGCTATCGCACTGGAACATGCTTTGTTTTTTGAAATACAGCCTCTTGATCTCCGCTCGTTCATTTGGCTTTTTGCTGTAGAATGCTGATTTATTTTCGTTTTCCATTCCTTGTATAGTGTAGTTTCCTTCGTGCACCGCCCGCACTCATTATTTCATCTTATTACCAGGCTTACAGCGAGTGGTCCCGATCGAAATGCGGGGTCACCTGTACTGGCAGAAGACCGATGAAATTTACATTAACGTATCCGTGCGGCAGAACTTAGGTGCTGTTCTATGTGGTGACAACGAGGGCGCAATATGGATATATGATCTTGATCCGTATTTGGACGATTTGCACTCCTCAAGCCGAAAGAAGTTCTTTGTAAAACCTATTAAGGTCTGTTCTTTGTCAGTCAACTTGCTGCTTTTTGCTGTCAACCTTTTCCCTGTTATCGTACTTGTTTGTTTTTTTTCCTGTTAGCACTAATAGTATGCTCTGAAAGTTACTGTACCTGTTATATGTCCACTAATTTATCCTCTTGTAATTAAGCTTCATTTGCTGCTATCAAAGCGACTTATTCGCTGTACATTTCTTACTTCGATCAAGTTTAATTATTGAACCTTCAGATTGCATTGCCAATGTGAGGTTTTTTATGCGTCGAGAATATTATGTTGTCATAAAAGAGAAGCCATACAGTAATCACTACCTAGGGTTTTGTAAAACTTCATTTGTACTTGTTTTGTCTCCTAAATTTGGCCTCATATTCAATACTTGTTGATATGTGGTTTTATAGATCCTTGAATGGCCTGAATGCTCAGTTCAAGGCAACCGAGACGAAGATCAGCAGCTGAAGGAGTCAATTACCTCGGGTTTCCGAAACCCCGTTGTGAACTCCGTGGAAATGAGTTCAGATGGTCATTTCCTGGCAGCTGTTACGGACAACAATTTGGTCTGCATCTGGCGCTATGCTCCCCCAGTTGTTCAACAGCAGCAGCAACCACCGCCACCACAGCAACAACCCAATTTGCTGCAACATCAGAAGTCGTCCGCTGAGTCCATTGCTACTACTTTGCAGCAACAGACACCCTCGACCCTCTTAGTGAGTAATATGAGTCTACAGGGTATACCGACTGGTTCGCCGGTCTCCGTTGTTCCGGTGCTGCCTACCATTCCGGGCTCCACTACTGTCATGGCTACCGATGCCTCTGGCAACCCAATAGACTCCATCCTCATCAGCATCCCGTCAACTTCAACCTCGGCAACCTCCTGAAGGTAGCATTTATCAGGCAGCAACTCCAATCTCTCTTACGGGTCTAGATCCTCCCGACTTGAACCGCCTCTTCCATCGGCTGCTAAAACATGCAGGGGAGGGGAAGGGGGAGTTTGAACTATCTAGACCAGTGGCCATAGCTTCAGTCCCACCCATCCATCCTATAATAAGTTATGTATACATACCAGAATTTCCTTTTTACCCACCCTCGCCTTCAGTCAGCCAGTCAGTTTCTATGCCCACTGTCTGTTCTAATTTAATTCTTGTCCTGGCCACAGCCCATTTCAGAGTCTTGTTCTGAAAACGATGCCCCACTCTGTCTACCCCCTTAAATTATGCCTGACGCACGAGCTTTTGTACAGCCCCGGGTGTGCTTTCGCTTTTTTAAATGGTAAATACTTGCCCACATTGAAAATAAAATGTTTATTACCGCTGCTGCTGCTGGTGGTGCCGTGACACCTTCATTTCAAGTATCAGGCTTGCTGAATCTGGACTTCTTGCCGTTCCTGGCATGTTCCACGGTTAACCTGTGGAGCTTGTGTACACGATTTCTATTTACTTATTTTTAATAAAGGTCTGTATAAATGCTTTCGATTCTCATGTAACGCGTTATCCCTATTCAACCTCCCTCTCTCACTAGGTCATGTTTCACAGTCAAACCTTTTACTTCTCTTAGGTGAGTGGGTCCTCTTCGTTACAGTACTTTTTACGACACTTTTTGGCGATTTTACTCTGGACATTACTTTACCGGAACGTAAATTTTGTATTCATATGGGCTGCTGGCCTTCATCTTTTTTCAGCTGGAGGATATTCTGAAGTGAGGAGATCATGGCGGGCTGGTGCTCCGGTATTATAAGTATTGCGTTAACACCGCAGGGCTACGTGTCGATTTCGAGGGCTATTGTCAGTAAGTGTTTTTGAACTGTCGGGATACACTGTCAACTGGATCTATTCGGGTGTACAACAGGGTTTTGTCCAATCACCTACCGTTTTCCATGAGCCTGTCGGCACAACGCTTGAAATCGGTGGTTTTGGAGATATTTATTTTTAGGCGGTAGTGCCAGTGCTGCATCCAGTTAGCGATTAATTAGCGATAAGCTTCGTTCTTGGTGGCGGTTTCTACAATTGCAACTTTCGGGTGCTCCTTATGGTGATATACTTGCTAGTAATTGAGCCTTTTTCCGGTTGTATCCACTGTTGTAACTTTAGCAATATAACCACTTAGGTAATTTAATATGCTCCGTTCTCTTCGTTTATCTAAGTAAGAAAATATGCCTTCTAACGACTAGCGATGCTTTGGCGTTTTAGTCTTTGCGATAACCTGCATCCGTGATTCCGTTATATTAATTTTCGACATGTAAAATAGTCGATTCGGTCGGTTAGGTTTGTTTGATCGGTTCGATCGCGTAAAAAATGCCTTTTCAATGCTGATAGAAAGGAAAGTGTGCATTCCCGGAATAAACGAAAAGTAGTAGGAATAGCAATAAATGTGAGTTTGTTATCCTAATGTTTCGAAGGCAAGTAAACTCCCCTCGGAAGATACGGTGATATCGAATGCGATAGTATTCGATGTCCTTTGTGTTCCATCCGTGGCTGCGTTGACGTGGGTGAGCTATTTTTGAATGCGTTGTCCATTGAATTATTTTTTCACAGAATTTTAAAAAACGCCCGAAAAGTAATCCTACTGTTTTTTGAGTTGCCATTCCAAAGTCACTATAATACAAGTATCGTATAGTACTATAGTATGCAATAAATATCAGCGACTCCATCGCAAGTGCGCTTATGGCCATTTTACTGCAATGCCAGAAAATTTGTACACATGTAAGATTTTCGACCCTAGTAATTTAGCCGTAGCTTTTCCGTATGACCGTCGACCAGCGAATTCACCAGTGATGGGAGAACAAGGCATTAGCTTTACCTACTTCTTGTGCATTGCGAATTCCTGTAAGGATTCCTTAGAAGTCGGTGAGCTTGCCTGTCATCCCCCCGCATAGAACATGCCCTAGTCGGATGCCGTCTTTGAGGGCTGGAAAATCAACGTTGTCATCTTCAGATGTGATACTGTCAGTTAACTGCTCCGCGAATATTTGAAATCGTCGCATCTCTGGTCGAAATTCGTACTTCCCTAGCACCCACCGGGTGATTAACACTAAAGTTAATCAAAATTGCTATTGTCCTGTAGTTCTCTGACGTCGTTGGTAGTCCTTCGTGGAAGGAGAGCTCATAATACAGTTTTTCCTAACCCATTGGGACCTGCGGCGTCCTATAAAGTTCAACTTCTAAAGCCAGAGCACTGTTTGTCTGATGCTTAAGAATCTTCAACTTTTTTATTAGTTTCATCCGAAACAGTGGGCATTTTGTAGGTGTCTCCATTTTGCGTATTAGTGCTGACGGCGATGGCTTGTGTCGCCCAATCGAACGAGCTCGAAAGCGTTGACAACGCAGGGTTCGTCTCCGCGGTGATAAGGAATCAACTATTTTCTGGGAGGTTTTACGCGCGTTCCCGTTGCGTTGACGAGGTTTTCGTTCGAGGTGTGGTTGCATTGCACTTTTCACCGTTTTATCCTGGCTCCATTTCTCTTAGCTCAGTCTATTATGGATAATCTCCGATAATAGGCCTTTGGGAGTTTGTATGCCGATCCTTTAATAAGTTTAAGGATCTTTTTTTAATTTGCGAACGTGAGAATAATAACAAATGCGATCACACTTGCCTTTTCTTTCGCGTCAATCCTTTTTTTCGACTGGGTGGCATATTAACCAGAATTCGTTCTAAGGGGTCTTAGTAAGCATTATAACCAGTACCTTACCTAAGGGTGCTCGTTTGTAAGCGTACTGAAGATGGATACAAACTGGATGAAGTGATCACGAACAATTTTGTGATCCGCTTTCAAATGTGCCCCGATGCGAATAGTTCTTGTATGGAGTTAGGCCATGAATAACTGCCAATGGCATTTCCAAAATTAGGTTAATTTAAGAAGCGTTGTCTGGGTGTTCCGATATGAGGACCTTTTTTTAGTTTTAAAGTTTCCACTATGTCTGATGAACTTTATGATTAGCCTCTCTGTTTTTCGTTTGAAAAGAATGCCGAATCAATCATCTAATTTACCCTCATCCCGTTAGTCATCCCAATTTACGCACCTGACGTATGAATCCATTGTGGGAGTACCCTACCCATGGCGCTGGTTGAGATGACCTCACAAATATTTTTTCTTCCAGTCCGGATTGTACGTTGTATCTTCGCATACCGATATTATGAAGAGACATCAGTTAAAACGATTGAAACTTCCTATTCGTCTAGAGGCACATATACAACTATTGATGACAATTGATTATCGGAGCGTTTATGTGTCATAATTTTACCACAACACCAACACTCAGTCACTTTTGTAGTTCTGACTGGGTGACCCATGGGCGAAAAGAACCCTTAAACAGTTATTCCTCCAAGGTAAACGATAGCAATAGAATCAGGAAAATGTCTTTCGAAGGTCCAACATAAACCAGCACTCGAACTATGTAGTAAACTTGCTAAGACAGCTTTCCGACCACCTTCTTAAAGAACATTCACTTGTATTTGGCTGCTTACTTGTCTGTTGCGGAAATAGTAGCCTTGAGAGGGCTTTGAAAGTGGCTTCGCATCGGGGGAATTTCGGGGTGCGCTTTACGTAGTGACCAGGGCTGAGTGTTTCTTTGTTATATTGAGTTATGGATTGCGTAAACCGTGTTGTTTTTGACTCATTGCCAAAAATTGTGACCCGAATTATGATATTCACTGAAAATGAGGGACATATTCCTGAGGCAAATAGACGCTTCGAACTGTCGGGGCTATTAGCCACTGTCAAAGCCTGTACTGCAAAACAACATCGACATACAATCTACTTTTATTTGATAGTAACACTGTTTTACTTAATTTACTGACAATCGGTGGGCTACGCCGAAAGGACCCACTTCTCATTCGCCCCGATTTCCAATTCCTGTTTCTTTCGTCCCCTCGCATCTTTTATTATAAATTGAGCGACTTCGGTCTGGTAGTTGGTTCCCTGCTCGTGACCTTAGGCACTCCTGTGGAGCTTGTTTACCTCGGAAATTAAATATATGGGTGTGCGAACGGCTTTCTCCTGTTGGTTACTTCCAACAAGTCGCATTAAAAGTACGATCTCTGGCCATCTGATCTTGGTTCCAACCTACCTGTTTGATGGAGCTCAAAGTCGCGCGCTTCGTTTGCGAGAGGTGGTACAGTACTTGATAATTTTTGCTATAAAGGTTGTTCGTTGTTGCAAGCAAAAAGTTATGTAATAATTACAGTGAAATGGCCCCATTTCGCTATATACTCAACACCACTGTTGTGGTGCAGAATGTTGAGCTCTTGGGTAGTAAAACCTTAAGTCTAATTTCCCTGTGAAGCGCATTCTCCAGGCCTTTTGTTTTTGGAGCTGAAATCTCAATGTTGGAACCCAAATCCACGTTTCGTATTCAGTGTCTGGTTTGCTTGGGTCCGTCGTTACTTCCATATTTCTAAATGCTATAAAATCTTGAGCCTTGTATGGTGATGAAGGTAGACTAAATTAGCTGCAGAATAAGATCACCGACAAATGAAAGAGAGGATAAAATGACTAATTTTGAGTTATTTGCCGTAAACAGCTACCTGAGATTCGAATCCGCAATCTCTGATTACTGAATCGAAGACGCGTTACTTGTTAACTTAGCTGCTGGCTACCCGGCGCGCCCAGAGGGGCGGATAGTGCAACGGCCTTCGGTGAAGGTTAGCTGCGAAATAAGCAGACTCGGATACGTGACATAAGCAGTGGTGGGCCAGCAGCGACAGTGCTATTAAGATGCGGAGGGCTGAGTTCTGGCAGCACCGTGACATGGTGACCGTGAACTGCTGTCTTGTGGTTAGGTTCTTGAACCAAATTACTAGAGGAGACAGCCTTGAACAAACAATCCGAGTGGCTGTTGGTGACTGGTCAGTGTTCGAAATCCCCTCGAAAACTCTCGTAAAATGTCCGATTACAGTACCTTTTAGGTACAATACGTGACATCATCGAGACCGGCTAGATCAGCCGCAATAAGTACAGGTAAGTAGGTACACATCGAAAGCTCTACTATTGAGCCACAGGTTCGTTAACCTGTCGGTTGCAATTGGGGATATTAACCTTGTTGGAATGGCGTCGATAGAGAACAGGAACGTAGGTTTAAAAGCGTACCGACATAGAAAAGGATCCTTAGTTCAATTTATAGTATGTTCGACTCAATGACCAAAGATTTTGGATTTCCAAAACCTGGGGGTTGGTATGACTGGCTGGTGATGCCAATGAATCAGAAACGATAATTGCAGCTCCCTTGTCCTGATCGGTAATTTCATTCTGTGCCCATACTGCTGGTCATTGTACGATTGCTCGCTGTGCTCTAGACAGAGCACGAAGCATAACGGAACGAGATGGTTTCATAAACCGACGGTTCACGCGCCCTTAGCATGAATTAGTTGCGTTTTGACTCGGCTCATTTATTATTACTTAATCTACTGCATTTTTTGCAATTTTCTTATTAAAATGGTCAAGTGATAAAAAATGCCTGCACGTCCGTTACCCGTGAATCCGCTCCTGAAATCTTACGTGCCTTCTAATGATAGACTGTAAAGTTCAGAGTAGACAAATGAATAGTTTCGGGATCTCGTATACGCGCACAGGAATGTTATTAACTTGTCGTTCGAAGTTTATTGTGCTATCTTTTATTCTCTCTAAAGTTACACGTCGAAAGATCTAACGGTTTGTGCATAAAGAAACTTGGGATTATGTTTTGGCCGAAAATATTGCAATTCAATATGTACTTGACTTTTAGGTACGTTTATGTGCTGGCGCTTGGTTTAATGCATCCAGCAAAAGTTACCGGTGGTGATGAGATGGAAGAGGTGGAGGAGGAGGAACAAAAGACGTTTCCCATAGCTCATGACCTGGATGCACAGGAACGTACAAATGACGTTTTACTGCCTGTCGTTGGCACGGAGGCCGACACTGGCCCCCTTTCGTCTCCTGTGAAGGTGAGGAGCTCTCCTTCCTTTGCATCTATGGGTCTGTCAGTAAATGTTCTGAAGGGATTGCACGCTGCTGGCTTCCAACAACCCTCCCCCGTCCAGATAAAAGCAATTCCCCTTGGAAGGATGGGTCTGGACATGATTGTTCAGGTACCTAAATAGAACTTCTTGCATTATTTGATCGGTGCGTAATTTTTAACGTTTGCACTACCGATTTCAACCGTGAACTGCTGTTACAGAAGGACCAGTGAAATGGATTTATAATTACTACTGGGCATATCTTCTAGAAGTGTTCTGAAAATTCTGTGATTGTACCTCAAAATTTGATCTGGTGGTCAAATGAAACAACTTTGTCGCGACATGAATCCTCTAGCGTTCCTCAGTTGCGTAAAAAAGGAAACTGTCCATATTTCAGTGGTCGAACTCCATTTTACTTTGTTTATATTTTACTTTTTAATAAGTTCTGAAAACTTATTAAAAGGAATTCTTCCGACTCTGATCAACAACTCAAAGGTTGACTTAGCTCATTTCTGACTTTATCTTCATTTGTAGGATTTGATGCTGTTCACGGATTTCTTAATCAAATCGGAATATTCGAGCAAGCTTCATTTGCGTGATTCTTCTACCGTCGATTAGTTCAAATTACTTAAAATAGGGAAGATGGGTGCCTAAAATAGCTTCCGAATGTCTTTTATATTTCGATACTTCTTGTGCATCTATTTTTCCCTAGTCTGAATAATGGCCCATCATTTTCCCAAGCCTTACGTTTTTTCACACTTAATGATCGGCGCACTGACGTAGTTAGGCTTCGGAGTTCACAAATCAGGAAAGATAGTCTACTTCTCATGCATACTTCCATCCTCCAGGACATCATGAGAGAATTAACCGTGCAATTAATTGTCCCTCATATGAGGTTTTTGTGCCTTTGAACTTCAGTTTTATTCTCACGTTACTTAAACGTATGTCTCCTCCTCCTCCTCCTCCTCCTCCTCCTCCTCCTCCTCCCTCCTCCTCCTCCTCCTCCTCCTCCTCCTCCTCCTCCTCCTCCTCCTCTTTTTTCCCCTCTGATAGGCTAAAGCGGGCACGGGCAAAACAGTGGTGTTCTCTGTGGTTCTTTTGGAGGCCGTGAGTCCGGAGAAAAACGCAGTGCAAGCCATCGTTCTATCTCCTACGCGCGAGGTCGCACTACAGTCTATGAACGTGATTCGCCAACTGGGGCAATTTATTGATGGACTTCAATGTCACCTGTTTGTTGGAGGTAGACCACCCCCTTCCCCTCCATTTGCTCATTCCTCCTCACTCCCTTTCCTCCAACTTCCAATCAAATGTGTTGGGATGCTTTCCGTTCTCTTAGTTCCTACCACAATTTCCGTCATTTTTACTTTGGGTGATTGCAAAATCGTTTTTTTTCTGTACAGGATTACCTTTATCCGAAGATATTCAGAAATTGGTCAACTGCCACATTGCCGTTGGCACTCCTGGCCGCCTTAAGTACCTCATTAATGCCGGGCACCTGAGCTGCCACAGCGTACGCCTTCTGGTACTCGATGAAGCTGACCTCCTGTTCAGTGGCAATTACACTCTGTGTGCAGGAAACGAGGCGGACCTTCTATCGGGCAAGAACACCTTTCCTGCGGCCATAAATTATATCTGGTGGTCCCTGCCGGAGGTGAAACAGGTCTTGGCTCTGTCCGCGACCTATACGGACTACCTGGTTGAACAACATTTACCTCGCTACCTGAATTCTCCGGCATTGGTGCGCATGTCGGCCAGTGATCCCTCCCTCCTTGGTAGGCACCTTCTCTCCGAACCCCTTGACCACGAAGATGGCGCAAATTGTCCACGTTTCCCTTAAAGTATTTCCAATTATTCCTCCCGCTCAGGTGTTAGGCAATTCTTCACCCTTGTGAGATGCAATTCCTCGGCGCCTTTGGATGTATTCAACGCAAAGGTCAAGAAGCTGTGCACCATACTTAGCGAGGTTGCCTTCAAACAGTGTCTCGTCTTCTCAAATTTTCACAATAGGTAAGTTTGATCTATGTTTTTTTGGGAGTTGAGCTGTCTTCCAACTCTTTTTCGACTATTTATGGCCTAGCCTCATGACATTCTAGGTAACTTGAAGGAGTGAATCCGAAGTTGGGCTCATTTTTCTCTCATGTTGTCCACCGTTCGTAACTCATGCTTTGATTTCAAGACGTACATTGCCCGCGCCAGGTTGTAGGGATTCCCATACGCATCCCGAAAATATTGTTTTATTTTAAAGCCTTTTGGGAATGGCACCTCATTAGTTCACCTAAGGGGATTGTACTCGTTCCATTTGGCTTTGGAGCTCCTATACAAAAGCAACAAGTAATGCGTTATTTAGGAGGAATCTTTACAAGAACGAAGAAGACTATGGTGGAAATTTCTGGCTTACCGTTGTCATTGTCATCGTCGTCCGTCTCCTCATTATTCACTGTAACCCAACTAGAGGCCCGAAAGATATGACATTTGGACCTAGGCGAAATTTTTTATCAAGTAATCGAGTCAAACGCTCTGGCACTGCGATCGAGAGTATTAAACTTTATGTGGTGTCGTGGCAGCTTAAGCTATAGAGAGACTAGCCAATACGGCCTTCGGGCCCGGTCCCGAATAGGAAGAGAAGAAGTTGGAATAAGGATGCCTTGTATGTCCGCCTAACCAGGACAGGAGAATAGGAACCACCTACAATGCATGTGGCTTTGCGCCAAATTCCAAGGAAATTATGTTCACGATTAAGTTGAGGTTAAGGGTTAGGTTTAAGTTCGAGGTTAGGGTCAGAGTTAGAGATAGGGTAATTATTAGGCGAAGTGTTCAGGTTATTATCGTGTTACCTGTAGGCTTAAGGTTTAGGGTATAACTAGGGTTAAGATTAATTTGACATTTTAGTTTTATGTTCGGATTAGCGTTAATGTCGAGACATGGGTATATTTACCCTTCTCGAAATTTACCATCAGGCCACATATTTTAAGCGGGCGAGGCGGTTCCCATTCTCGCGTACTTTTTAGGCGGCCACCTAAGTCATCCCTACCGCAGTTGGAAACCAATTAGAGAGGATATTATATTTCGTACAGATAGATTAGCAAACAGGTAGGAACAAGTTGCGGTCGGACGAGGGCACGCGACCGGTGTGGCGAGCGGGGCGAGGCGTTATAACAGCGCCCTGAGCATGTCTGAATCGGCCTTTGAGTTGATTGTTCCATTTTAATAATTATGATTGGCCTAAAATCAGGCTAGAATTACAGGTACGCGCAAGCAATGTAGAGTTGCAACGGGTGCCAGAATAGGACAACCGCAGTGCGGCATGCTCTTTCCTCTTCCCCGTGCATTTCCCATCCCGAGTCCTCTGCAGTGGTCCCATAGCAACAAATAATCAGTAATATATGCTGTGTGCTTGGCCTGTGACAGCAAGTAAGCTATAAATGGCCATTCCAGTCTCTCTTGCCCTCCCCATTCGACTGTCTTTATGCTCTTCATACTTGTTGTAGTTTTACCGCATTTTTCCATTTGCTTGCAGCCTCTTGCCGCTTGCGCGCACACGTTTCTCAAATACCTAGGGAAGTCCCTTTAGCCGCAAAAAATTAAAGCACTGTGTTGTACCCGAAAGCCTTTACCAATGACAGTTCCACAGTAGTTGTTGCGGTTGTGGTCCAGTGGCCAGTGGGATGAGAGGACACAGAGATTGACTGGCGTCCGTTTTTCATTTCTTTGGCATTAATCCGGAAATCTTAACTGTGCCCCCCCCCCCCCAGGGTGTGGCGATCACTTGCACGGCATCGACCTCGTTTACTCCCTCAGGTGGCAATAAGACTGACTACTGGCTCCATGCTTGTCCAGATCTTCGTCTTCTGTCCCCCGCGTGCAAATAAACTGACAGAAAGCAGACTTCAGTCTTTTGTCACTTTGGTGAAAGGTACCATAAGATTTAGTTATGCTGTCAGTTGACATTATTCTGAGCCATGAGCTTAAGGCACGACGATAGCCCAAAATACATACGATTTCTTTTTTTTGGGGAGGGGGATTCCCCACAGAGTCGGCCTCATTCTCTCCTACCCCATTGGAAGACTGGACCGAGCTCTCAAATTTTGCATCGCATGTGCTGCGCGCGTGTGTTATATCATTCTGTGCCGTCTGCCTTGGGATGCCGTGCAAGACGTATAAGTCTGTTGTCCTAACAATATTCGGTGAGTCAAGATGATAGGATTCCCCTCCCCCCCCACTGAATATAAGCGGCCTTCTGCTGAATTCCGGGTGCTTAGGGTTAGGGTTCGAACATGGTTATATGTTATCTTCCTGGAATTCAACGCAAGACTCATTCTATTACTGAGAGGTGTCTATTCGCATGTTTTACCCAATATTTATATTAGTATATGTGAATGAATAGGGGAAGACGGGGATTCCTCGTGACGACTAACGTTTCAAGATTTTCTGTTCTGTTGTGCATCTTCTTTTCAAGGGCAACCAACTCTGAATCTGTTTGCTTAGCAGAACAAGGCGTCCGTTCGGGAGAGCGCGAGTAGCGGCGTGGTGGTTATGCGTTTGTGACATGGCCTTGTCAGTATGGAGTGCCTGGTTGAATGTAGCACATGTTATGGGTTGGTTTAAAGGTTGAGTTGGGAGTATATAATTACAAGGAGTCAAACGTGATAAACCACACCTGCCGAGGTGCGTGAGATAACTCCATGTGTGAGCGCAGCTCTGACTCAGCTCAGGTCAAGCCTGTGGGGTGTCTGTGCGTTAGTGGAACGCCTGCAGATTTGCACGATTGTCGCGGCTGTCGACTGAGAAAAGGGCGTCGGAAAATGTAGCACTGGAGCGATTGATACAATTTCATCTAGTATCATGTTCCACTGACACCAACTGTTCATTGTAAATCGGAAAAGTCATATGTCTGTGGCGACTCAAGCTGCCATCTTCAAACACTCCAAAAGTTTTACGAGAACGCCGTATAATTAGTTGGAGTAGAATCCCCGAAGACAACCAGATGGAAATCCATTAACAAAATGTACGCATGATACTTACTGTTCATGAGCGCAGCCTTTGAGACAATGGGCCCATTGCCCAGTGGTAGACCTCTGGACTTTCTGACCGGTTGGCACGCGCCTTGCTCCAACATGTGGGTTAGTCCTCGTTTGCACTTTGCTCGAGCACATGCTCGAGGCAAAACGCCTCACTAGCTTGGGATTGTCGTTGACGTCCAAAGGACCATTATTGGTGACGTCCCAATCAACTTTGCTGAAAGTACACCCCCGATGCAGTTAGAAATGATCCGTCTAGTGTGTTATTAACTCTGAAATCACACCGTTCACGCACACCACTGTCGGGATTGGGAACTGAAAGTCCCCCAAGGTGCAAAAGGGTCATATTATGACCACAGATTGGGGATATACGCACCTGAATAACTAGATTTCAGGAACTTCGACCTAAAAAGTGGACGAACTCAACGTACGTAAGACATTCAGGTAGGCGCGCTTGTTGGAATTGTTGTTGGTCGCAGTTTCGGTCAGATCACAGAGAAGCAAAACTAAATTGAGCTATGTGACGAGTCGGTAGGAGCGCTATATAGCCCGGGTGAACCAAGCGAATAAGCAGGATGTAGCGTCTTCAACCTCTGGCGCCCACGCTGCGCAAGAGGTCATGATGAAAGTTCTCGACCTGCCGGATTTCACCCGTACAGCCTCTGGGACAACCTATCACAGGTGTCTATAAGCTGCTATCAGCCAATCAAGCGGACACCGACTCTCATATGAAGCTTATTCATTCACGGACGCGCGTGCGTAGGCCCAGAGCTTGCTGTGCGTTGGGGCCTCCACAGCAGAGGTTCGGTGTAGAATGCACAACATACCAGCGTCTTTCTCCTTCCCCAGAATGGAATTAAACACTATGATTGTAGTGCTCTCAGTATGAACACCGCTTAGACCCTCTACACTGCTCATGAAGTTGTACCGTGAAGGCCTAACCATCGATTCCATAACGGAGGAACACTCCATGGGCTCCAAGCAGTACTAACCGATGACTGCCTCCCTTACGTATTAGAAGGTTAGCATCGAGTGAAACTCAACCCTAGCACGTCTTCCAAAGTAAGTACGCCTAGACCGAGATTTGAGGCAGGTTCCGTGCCATCCGTGCCCTTCCTTGTAGCATGTGATCCCAAACCATTGTTTAGTCTTTCTTAATGTGGGTATTTGTTTTTTGTTTGTTTTACGGACTCATTTAGGAGTTAGATAATAGCGTTTTGAACATACTAGTGCATTTCATGATCTATACCTCAGAAATGGAGTCGAAATCCGTGCCATACGAGACATTATATGCCCCGATACGTCTGTGTAGTAGTGGCTCGCTCGCAGCATGAGCGACCTCCGACCCCGACCTTCAGAAACCCCACCTCGCGCTACCATCGTTCCGACATTTAAGCTTGACTGTTTCCAACCTTCTCCTGTGGTAGCGAGGGATCTCACCCAATTCGACGATTCGTGGCCTGTGGCTTCTTTGCACCGCCGTCGGCCGGGGTTCTTTTCCAGTCAGCTGCTTGCTGGGCCTTCCAACCAGTGTTCTTGCAAGCGATCTGCTCTGTACGCGCTACAGTTAGCGAGCCGAGACGGCGTTGATAGTTCCCAGACCCAATTATTTTTTACATGGCCCGCTTGCTTGAATATTAACCCATAGCAAAGGAGAGCCTAGTGGCTCTCATCGTGTGCCGCAATTCGGGCCCTTGCTCACCGAATCTCATAAGACGATTTTTGATCTAAAACCTTCTTTACAGTTTTTCCCCACTGACCTTCTGAACGATTTCGATCATGACAACAATAGAAGCTTGGAATTTTTCCCCAGCAATCTTTTTTTGCGTTCCAGCGCACAGCAACTGTGCGATACGTTAAGGCATCGTGGATGGCCAGTCAGCTATATTTCCAGTGGACTTGACCAAGGAGAGCGTTTCAAGGCCTTCCATCGCTTACGATCCTTTCACTGTAGGATCCTCGTATCTACAGATTTGGTGAGTTTTTCACACCTTCAGGTGAAGGGAGTCTCCCCGTGAACCCTTTAGACTGTACTTTCGACATTTTTTTCCCTCAACCAATACAATTTGGAATGGGACTGCCCTTTTGCTTGTTCACTGTTCGTACTTTCAGACATCCCGCGGCGTAGACGCTGAAAATGTAAATCTCGTTGTGAGCCTTGAAATCCCGTGGAAGCGCGAAGTGTACTTGCATCGCATCGGAAGAGCCGGACGTTTTGGTAACCGTGCTCATTTCCTTAACCTCTATTTTTTTTCCCCTTGAGTAAAAGCGGTATTTGTTGATTGCAGCACATTTACTGCCTCCTCAAAACCCTGAAATTTGCTTGCAGGAAGCATAGGTCTCCCCATTTACTGGCCATTTTGCCTCACCCTTCCCCTCCTGTGCTGTTGTGTTTGGATTTTTCAATGTGTTATCTCAATTCTATTTGGATATATTGTTTCCTCTTACCGTATGCTTATACTGTCTGTGCACTCTATACCATAGGGAGTTATGGAGCCTCCATTATCCTCGTCTCTGACAAGGGCGACGACTTGAAGTCACTGTGCAGGATAGAGGATAAGAATGCTACACCGATCGTTGAACTGCCAGGTAGTAGATGGCCTCATGTCTCCTTTTTATTTGTATGAATTTTTTTTTTCTTCACCCATAACTTGTCGTTACTTTTCCCACCCAGAACCAGTTCCATCCAACCTGGCCGACTCCGACTGCCAGGTGGACATTACGGAACTTGTGACTGTCACAAAAATCACAAATCGCAAAAAACCACCCATAGTGCCATTGGACCCAGTGTACAACCTGTTTAGTGGGGAGGATGACGCACCTGTTGCTTCACCGTCCGAGCAGAAAAACCGGCCATCAAGGTCATCCTTTCAAATCAAGTCAACTCGTTTACCGGCCTTGCCTCCAACTGGATGCCATGCTGGAAAAGCTCCCTCACGCTTCGTAGAGAGCGTGTTGGCTTATGCTGATGCCATGCAGAACCACGTAAGTAATTTAACTTTCCTCCGACATTTTGAATAAAAAGCAAGATTGTTTTCAAGTGTATTTTGTGTTTCAACAGGAACTTTTGAGTCTCTCAGTGGCCTTGGACGATGGTTCTGCGCCCGCACACCCCAGTCCAGCGCCCATCCAGCTGCCGCATGATCTGGAGGAAGAAGCTGTTCGGCGTCTCTCGGGGTTTATGGATCGAAACACGTGGACAAATGACCGTTTCCGACGCTATCCACTCGATCATTTGGTGAACTCGAGGGAAATGTCCACAGATAAAAAGCAAGTGGAACAACACCCTGTTGATAACCACGAAATGTCGGTGCCCGCTACAACTCCAGTTACAACTACTGCCGTCCCTGCTGTCTCAAAGACATCAGGTGCTACTACTGTTATTCAGTCAAGTATTGGGGCTCATCAATTAACTTCACGTCAGAGGGCTGTGTGGAATGAGTATTGTCGCCTATCTGCCTGGCGGGACTTCTTCTACACTTGCTGGGAAAACGAGCTGGGTTGGTATCAACAGAGGCTTCGTGAATACGATGGACTTAGGCAACAACTGTATAAATTGGAATCCTGACCTTGCCTATTTTTTCATATAAACTATATTTTTGAATATACGAGGTTTTTCTCTAATCCTGTGTCGTGCATAACTTCAGGTAGCTCATCCATCCAGTTATCGCTGGTTTTGTTTGACTACTGCAAGCGTAAGTCTTCGATTATTCATCCTCAGGCCATGTATACTAATATAAGTAGGCTCATGCCTGCGTATGAAAAATCGATCTCGAACGTTTGGCGACTTGACTTGGAGTAACACGTCCAATTTTAAAGTAGCAAATGAGAGGGTAAATGACGTTGAGATTTGTACGTGCACTTCGTACGGCCACATTCATTCACATCTAAACAAAGACCAAATATCTGTTTCAAGAACCACTTCCATGTCTTGATGATAGGTAGTTAAGCAAGGTTTTTTAGTCGAATCCACGTTTCTAATCAGATAACGAACGCAACAGTGAGTTCGTTAGGTTAACGATAAGTCAGTTATCTTTCTTGGGTGACCTGTTCTCGCAATGAGTGCGTACCGTCCTATTCGATACGAACTAGATACATTTCACTCTACGGTCAAACAGTCATGTTAAAATACATCGAAATTCGCTCAACTTTTAAAGCATTCACACGGTTTAGTGATCTCGAAATTTTGTGGCGGTGCGGCGATTAAGGCCTTTTAAGCAGAGGTTCCAACGACTTCCTTTTGATATACGTTGAGAAGCAGCCACACCTTGAGGTATATGAAACGGTCAAGTTAGAGAACACTGGTCAATCAACGGTTCTAGCGACGCGTTAGTCGAGATTAGTCAGTAAGAGTCTGTAAATCCAACCCTTCGTACACACACACGTAGACTAAAATTTATACCAAGATAGGTCAAACCCGCCCATCAGCGCATATACAATCTGCTGCATATGTTGTAATAAACTCCACTACGGAGATAAATTGGTTTTAGAACCAAAGCAATTTCGCATTAGGGCCGTAATGAACTGTACCTTATCCTAACCAGTCACAGCCACGACTAATAACATCAACGTATACCCACAAAAGCCCAAGACATAAAAAAGACATAGCAATCAAAGGTAGTGGCCCTGAAGAGGGCCATTGCATCGTTCTCAGACGGACAGTCTAGCGACTTAGGCGCGCTCGCCACGAATGCGGCGTGCCAACTGGATGTCCTTCGGCATGATTGTTACGCGCTTGGCGTGGATGGCGCACAGGTTTGTGTCCTCAAATAGGCCGACCAGGTAAGCCTCGCTGGCTTCCTGCAGAGCAGAGACAGCCGAACTCTGGAACCGCAGGTCAGTCTTGAAGTCCTGAGCGATTTCGCGAACCAGGCGCTGGAAGGGCATCTTGCGGATCAAGAGGTCAGTACTCTTTTGGTAGCGACGGATTTCACGCAGGGCGACGGTTCCGGGCCTGTAGCGATGTGGTTTCTTCACACCACCGGTGGCCGGGGCGCTTTTGCGTGCAGCCTTGGTGGCCAATTGCTTACGAGGGGCTTTGCCTCCAGTGCTCTTGCGGGCGGTTTGCTTAGTACGTGCCATTACGCTGCGTGCTGAGACGATGTTCGTCTTATGGTGAGGGACAGCGGGATTATATACCTTAGCGTTGTGGTTTACGCATTTGAATCTCGTGTTTTCATTGGCTACAGTCTAAATCTGGCCATTCATAACGTGAGGCAAAAAATTATGGTTAACGAATTAAATCAAGACTAGCAAAATTTGCCTATTCCGCACGCTGATTGGTTCAACGCCGTTAAGTGGAAACTTTCATTTAACCAATAAAAAGTCTGCACTTCTATACCTGTGATTGGTAGAGATGCCATAGCGCAAAAGTCATCACCTTCAGAGACGGCCGCCAATCCTGCCGAACCGAGCTGTTTACGCGCAGCAAACCTGGTTAAGCCTAACTGATTTAGAGAAGCAGAGAGGCTTTCTTGTCATTGGTACGCGAATGTCGGGCCTCCTATGGATGTATCCCGAGGGGTATAGTTGGAGTTAATGGATCCAACCTCAAAGGCAAAGAATAAAAAAAATAAGCCATACAGTATTTCAAATTGATGGTTTTTACTAATCAAAAGGGGATATAGTGAGCTCCGCAGCTTCAATAAGCCTCTTCTTCACAAACCATATCAGCAGGATTCTTTTGTTTGCTGTTTGTAATACTGCGGTTCTCCGGCAGGGACCGTAGGGCAATGTACTGGAGCACTATCCGTGTCAGATTATTTAACCCAAGATCTGTTATTCCGCCGTCACAAAAAGTCAGAGAAGCAATTAGCCTTCGTTAGTGGGTACCAAGACAGTTGTTATTGACCTACGGACTTGCTCTTCGTGGAGAGAAAAAGCACCGCTTAGGCAATGTGGCGGGTGGGTTGTTGCTGACACACGTAGCTCTACGAAATATGTAGTTGCTCTCTCGGGTATTTCCTTTGACCTTTGCGAGATTTGGTTGCTACTGCTTATGTACCTCGCCAGGTCATGTCCTAAAAGCACGTTATATGACCTGGAATTCAGACCAGCGCCTTCGCAGAGGCCGAGAACACCACTAAACAGTGAATGTAGCCGAAATGGACGCCCTTGGTTTGTTTGCCAACGAGCCCTATTCGAAATCCGGACCGGTGGTTGGTGTAGCGCGAAAAATGGTAACTCGAAGTCACAGAAGAGATCATTCTCTGAGCAGGATTAAGATGGACGCCTCTACCCGTAATTATGTTGTCTAGATGAAGTACGCTGTTTAGGCAACAACACCTGTCCCCATCTTGCCACTCCATACTCTACAACTACGTTATTACCGTACTGGCAATACAGGTACTAACTGTAAGTCCAGACACACCTTTCTCAGCGGCTGTAATTCAATTCTCACAGATTTCTGATCCTCTCTTCGCTGCCTTTCTCCAGGCCAGTCAATTTTTGTTGTCTAAATAGGCGAAATGTTCCATGATTTTTAATTCGGTGCCGTTGGCGCTGAATCTGGGAACATCGCATTTAATGTTGGGTTACCGCTAATTGATGATCATCGTTCTGTCCGTGTTAATAAGCCTGTCCGAATATGGCGCAACCGGCTTCAAATGGGTCTATGCTCCGTTTCATCTCAAAGTTCGGTTGCGGTGTTGAACTGCAGTCGTCCGCGAAGAGCAGGCGATGGATAGATGCGTTAGGGGTCGCATGCGCCAGCTATTTAGAAGTTGGCTGTGGTCCCCGTAGACGATGCGCTTTCATGGGAGCTCATCACGATAGGCCTCTATCGACAAAGCGCAGAACATGAAATTGAAGCGGGCGACAGCACGTACACAACACTGTTTCACCCCATTGGTCATTGCAAATGCTTCTGAGTCCATCACATTGCCCATAATATGAGCCATAATTCGGTAATGCAGTTGGCGCAGCTTGTATGCGAAGCGCTCCGGACACCCGAGTTCCACCATAATTATTCAGTCGGTCTTGGTACGCTGTATCGAAGGCTTTCTTCGGGTCCACGGAGATATTTTAGAGGCTTCCCGGAGTTTCCTGGCACTTTACTTGCAGTTAGCATACTGCGAGACGCGTGTTGACGTTACCGAGACTCCTTCGAAATCCACATTGGCTTTCCTGCAAAATTCATTTTCATTGGGACGCGTAGGGAGTTCCTCGGTTCATTATGGGACCGCTGAACTAGTCCGCTTGCGACCGGGTGATTGGCTGTGTTTTAAAGTCGCGTTATCGAAGTACTCACGTCAGCGCTCGGCCTTACCGGGGTTTTCAGCAATAAAGCTGCCATTCAGGTCACGAACAGAGTCGCTCAGTGTAAAGGGCCTACCACTAACTTGGCGGATAATTTGGTAGACTTTTCGAGTGTCACCCACGTTTTAGGCCTTCTTCATCGAGTTCGCTATTTCAGTCCAATGTCTCTTCCGGTCTTCCATAGCCGATTTTGCCGTCAGCCTTCGGAGTTGGTGGAAGGAAGCATCGTTGCGGGACCTAGCTCGAGTCGTCTGGGCAGACAATTGTAGGGTTATTCCGCTGATCCATCATTGCTTCTTCGCTGAGTAAACCCAAGGATTTTCTCAGCTGCCCAATAGACTAATGCCTTCAATGACTACCACTCACTACTGCCTACCTGATTTTAAGTTGCGAAAATTTCCATGAAAATATTCAAAAGACGACTTGGCGAGCATATGCGCTGCTTTCAATAACTTCTCTTCAGGCCAATACAGTTAAAGGGAAACACTCACTACTGCCTATCACACTGTTTCTTATCATCCTCCCCCTATGCATACCTCTCGGACAACCCACATAAACGGACGAATATTATCGACTTTATGTTTTAAAATTCTACTATCTTCCAACGTATCCCTGTAAATGTACTGGCCTGAAGAGAAGTTATTGAAAGCAGCGCGTATGCTCGCCAAGTCGTCTTTTGAAGACCTGATTTCTCTGTACAGGGCCTCGGCAGTGCCGGGTTTTCGGATTTTGGCGTCATCGAGGCGTCTAGCATGTGACATTTCGGGTGCGGATGATAGGTGTACTTTCAAGCGTGAACGGACGAGAACATGTTCAGACCCATAGGCATTACCAGTCTCGGCACCACACATCGATCTACTATTATGAACCTAGCTGCGGAACCGTGAACTGACTAGGATGTAGTCGAGCTGACTGGCCGTATGACCGTCGTTTGAATACCAGGTTAGCAGGTGTTTGTTGAGATGCTGGAAGCGCGTGTTCGGGACAAACATTCGGTTCTGGTCAGCAAAGTTTAGCAGTCTTCCACCATTTTCACATTGAGAACCAAGCCCAAAACGGCCAATAAGTTGACAGTGGATTCACCACGTCCAGCCCGGCCGTTCCAGTCCCCAACACCAATTAACAGATCGCGGCACGGGAGTCTTTCAACTAACGCTTGCAGTTGCGAGTACAACGTTTCTTTGTCGTGCTGTTCGGCAGCGGAAGTTGGTGCGTACACGGAGACGATAGAGATGTTTTTGAAGTGACCTTTCAGTCGCACCTAGGCCATCCGTTCGTCGACTGGTTCCCACGGTGCAAGCAGTGCACGGTTCGCTTGTTGCGAGAGGGCAATCGCCATACTATGTCTATCAGGAAAGTCGCGAGGGCCACTGTGGTACGGGGTGAAGTGTGAGTCGGCTCCCGGGATCTTTATTTCCAGAGAGCCTGAAATAGGTATTCGGACTTCTGACAGGCAGCACATATCTACGTAGTACTGATAAAGGCTGCGAGCCGTCAGACTTTGGGTACCAGGGTCCAGGAACGTTCGCACATTCCAGTATCCAATAACTACGGTCCAATTCCGATTGAGTAGTCAAGCTCGCATAATATTCGCCCGCATCACTGGACAAAGGTTGCGGAGCGCATCGGTTCCCGCGGACGCCGTAGCATGGATCGTCGTACTATATTTGGACATATTTTCATGAGTTGTCTTGCGGATTGTGAGTACGGGCGGGTCCCCAACAGCCGCTCGGATTGTTTTTTTCAAGGTTGTCTCCTCTAGCTCTTTGATTTAAGAGCCTACCCACAAGGCAGCGGGGGCAATGGAAATTATTTAATGGCGGTTAACACTCACCATGTCACAGTGCCGTCATCGGGCTTTGTGGTTTTTCTTAAGGATTTTGGCGTGCCAAACCTCAGCCCGTCGCACCCTGGTAACACTGTCGCTGTTGGTCCGCGACGGCCTATTCACCAGACCCGAGCGTCTGCTTATTTCGCAGCTAACCTTCAATGAAGGCCGTTCCGCTATCTGCTACCTGTGGACGCGCCGGGTAGCCAGTAGCTAGGCTAATGGGTAACCCATCTTCCCGGCAATGACGCCTCATTTTGATTTGTTTAAATTTCATCGTATGCCATTTGGTCTCTGAAATATTGCACAAAGTTTCCAACGTTGCATTAATCGTGTATTACTAGAACTTTATTTTTGTATGTTTATATTGGCGATTTCTTAGACGCCATTTGGAATGCCGAGGAATATATTTAACATGTTACCCTACTTTTGATCGTTTCTAGAAGTTCGGTGTCACCCTGCATCCTGCTAAATGCGTCGGAGGAGCCACTTCTCTGGAGTTCTTAGGTCGTCATATCAACTCAAACGGCATTTTTCCTCTTCCCTCAAAGGTCACTGTTATTTAGGACTCCCCACCCCCTACCTTGAAGCGTCAACAGCAGCGGTTCCTGAGTATGGTGAACTTTTCTCATTGGTTCCTCCCGAACTGTGCCGACACCATCCTCCCGCTGCTCAGTCTTTTCTCAGATTCTAAGCGCACTTTTGAACTTATAGGAGCAGCCCTTCTGGCTTATGCTACCCTTCTTGTCCACCTTCATGGCGACGCACCTATATATCTAATGGTCAATACTCCCACTGTTGATGTTTCCGCGGTTCTTCATATTCGAATGTGCCTGTAGCTTTCCTCTCAAGGAAGTTATACAAGGCCTAGACCCGCCACAGCACATTCGGATGCGAACTTCTTGCCATGAAGCCCTTACGGGATTTTCTGGAAGGTCGGGATTTCACAATCTTCACGATCACAAACTGCTTGCCTCCGCTTTGCATTCCCAATCCGAAAAACTGAGCCCTCGGGAGGTCCGCCAACTGAAATAAATGTAGCAGTACACTTAAGACGTCCGCCTTTACTGACGGGTCCCGGAATGATTTGGCTGACGTACTGTCCAGGTCCTACATCGCTTACCTCTGGCTTTCTTGCGGGCTCGAGCTCGCTGAGATGGCCGCTGAAAAACGCCGTGTTTGGTCGCCCTGTGACGAGAATGCTTCTGGATTCCAACCTCAGAACCTGCCACTGACCACCGTTAACGGTACCATTCTATGCGACGTCTCTAATGCATCACATCGTCCCTTTATATCACTTTCTTCACTGAAAAGTTTTCTCCTTGCACAACCTATCGCACCCTGGGAGTCGAACAGCCGACAATTGGTTACAGACCGCTTTATCTGGCCTGAGGTGCACAGGGACCTAACAGCTTGGGCACACGCGTGTCTCGGCTGCCCGTTGACATCCGCTCCGTTCTTAAGCCGGACCTTGGCTGTTCTACCGCTAAACTCGCGTTGGGCGCCACTGTCCGACTTTCTGGTGAGATGATCTCGCCAACCCCTTGAGGTGTGGATGAGGATCCTACCAACCTTCTTCACCGTCTCCGGCAGTTTGTGCGGATGCTCTCCCCGGTTCCGTCCAGGCCCTCTGCCTCTGAGTTTTATACAGAGAAAGACTTGGTGACATGCTCTCACGTCTACCTTCGATGTGATGGAGTCCACCGACCATTGGAACCACCCTATGACGGCCCTTTCCGGGTTATCTCTCGTTGGACTAAGACTTTACGTCTTTAATGTAGACCTCGTGATGAGGCCGTCCGCTTGGACCACATCAAAGCTGTTGTCCAGGACACTCTTTCGGATGAGCTCTTTCGTCCTCTAGACCCTGTTCCTTTACCCCTTCCCCCACCCTCTTTCCCTCTGTCCCGTATACTTCCTCTTCCCCCAAGGCTGCACTCTCCAGCTAAAAGTACCTTCTCGTCAACCTCAAGCCGTAAGACACACTCACCCTACCCCTGTTCTCTCTGTATATATCACCCGTAGTGTACGTCATGTTCCTTGTCCTGACCGTTTGATTACTCGTTTTTAGACAGCGACTATACTTTCAGCGTTGCTACACGCCGCCTTCTGTCTACCGGGGTGGTTTGGGGTCCTGTGACAGTCCGCTCTCGAACTCTCCGCTGCCCTTCCTTTCCGCCTTACACTCTTTGTTAATTCGCTTCTGGGATCACGCTAGACTCGCCAGTGATCTTGCGGGAGTTCGAAACTGATCGATGTTTTTTTGTTTACTAAGTGGCTGCGGTGGAAAAAGGCGCCTACATACATGCAGGGCTAGGACCATCGGTAGCGGACTCAGACTCACGCTTGCCTGAAGAGACAGGTTGCGGAGCCTCTTGTAATCTCATTCTCTCAATAAATGTGGGTTCAACCCAATCTGTATTCCCTGACTTGTGATTTGGGAACCTTCGTCAATCGTTGTGCATTTGCGTCAGGGTCCCACCCTACTCTGACAGAAGCAGTGGAGATACACTTTAAGAAGTCGCGGGCAACGTCAAATTGTTGAAGGTGGTTAAACACTGTTGCACGATGCTCCATCTGCTCTACTGACCATCGGGGGTGGTCAACACAGGTGTAGATGAAGAGTACGCCATAGAGGCCTTTGTCTACGAAACCGGGTTAGATTTGGAGAGTTTGACTGAAACCAAAAGCCATGCATATGAATTTCGAGATGATAGGGCTAATTATGGCCGTCTTCGAAACGTCCTCCTGTGCAATGAAGATCTGACAGAAGTCACGAGCAGGGTAAATCTGGGAGAATATAGGCTTGCCAGTAATATTCCTGGTACAGATCTAGAGATACGGGGCTAAATAACCGCTAAGGGTGTCCGCGTTCAACGCTCGGTAGCCACCGCGTGGGGCACCAGTCATCAGTGGTAAGCTTGGGAAGCATTTGCAGCGATGAAACCCAGATGCGAGTTCCGGAAAGTAGTTGGGAGAGAGCATCGCCTGAACAATTTTTTATCCGCCTCTCTTGGGTCCAGCATAACACTGCATCGTTGAACGGTTATATTGGCACAGGTGCTATAGTGCTTATTAAATGAAGTTGCTGTCACTGCATACCTAGCAAAGTTACCGGTTATCGCGTTTGGTTGAACTTGCTGAAATAATTGCTTTATTGCCAGCAGTCTATTCGTCCAATACCGTAATTTAGTTAGCCGTTATTGACGTGACGCGGGGTGTAGGGGTACTAGTTAGGGGTAGCACTACACAGATAGCATTTGGTCGCTCCATTTGTCTCGTACAGGTGGTGAATGCTCCTGTGGCCGCCTCTAACTGGTACCCAACTCTCACCTGTGGCTCCTCGAAGTTGGGTTCTTCCCAGCGGCCACACCTCGGGCAACCGTCACGACAGGCGGGCTAAACCAGGTGAGGGTCTCCGGTGTTGTGTGTGCCTCCACACTCGGTATGCCTGACTCCCGAACTTCCCACCTCCCCCCTCTCAAAAAGTCCTACGGTGGGGCGACAGCAACCCCGTAGGCGGCCCAAACTTAACTCGGGTCGTTCTCCCACTAAAACAAATCCATGACCCATAGTGGAGTTCGGCAGCCGTCTGGGATGTCCGAGCAGCCCCTATTTAGGGATAGCACTGCTTGCCTCCTCGCGGAGGAAGGGGCTGAAAATGTGCCCTAAAAATGCTGGGTCTCACGTCTTCTGTAGCCGGCCGCGGCTCGCAGATCGCAAACTACGCGGTCGTAAAACTCAAACAAACAACAATACCCCCCGTCCCCATCCCCCTCGCCATACTCTCCAGGCTGCTCAGGTGAGTCCACTCACACTAGCAGCCTGGAATGTTCGCTCCCTTTTAGACAATCCTAGGAGCAACCGGCCGGAACGGATGACGGCGCTAGTCGCTCGGGAACTGGCGCGCTACAAGGTGGACATTGCTGCTCTCAGCGAGACCCGATTATCTGAGCAGGGTCAACTGGAGGAGGTGGGGGCCGGCAACACTTTCTTCTGGAGCAGCCGACCAAAGGCAGAGCGACGCGACGCTTATGTTGCCTTTGCCATCCGTAACGACATCGTGGGACGTCTGTCCTGTCTGCCGCAGGGTATCAATGATCGCCTGATTAGCCTCCGCCTGCCTCTTCGGGGAGACCAGTTCGCCACCATCATCAGCGCCTACGCTCCCCCAATGACGAGCTCTGATGCGGCGAAGGACAAATTCTACGAGGACCTGCACGCCTTGCTGGCGACTGTGCCGAAAGAGGAAAAGTTAATCGTCCTTGGTGACTTCAATGCCCGCGTCGGGACGGACCACGCTGCCTGGCAGGGAGTGCTTGGTCCCCACGGTCTCGGTAGCTGCAACGATAACGGCCTCCTTCTACTGCGCACGTGTGCGGAACACCGTCTCCTGCTGTCCAACACCTTCTTCCGCCTTCCGACGTGGGAGAAGGCCGCGTGGATGCACCCTCGGTCACGGCGCTGGCATCTGCTGGACTATGTTTACGTCCGGAGGCGAGATCGACAGGACGTGCTGGTAACAAGGCAATCCGCGATGCCGATGGTTGGACAGATCACCGCCTCGTCATCTCTCAGATGAGGCTCCGACTGCAACCCCGACGAAGGCCCCAAGGTAAGAGGCCGCCATGTAAGTTAAATACTCTTTTATTAAATTTGCCTGCTCACTGTTTTGATTTCAGCAACCAAATAACCGGGAAACTGGAGGACATGCATGCTCCAGGTGATAACGCTACCGTGGAGACACGATGGTGTCAACTGCGAAATGTCATCCAGTCCACCGCCCTCGATGTACTCGGACGCGCACACCGTCGGCACCAGGACTGGTTTGACGACAATGACGCCGACATCAGCAACTTACTCGCGGAGAAGAATAGACTACACAAAGCCTACGTAGACCTTCGGACTGACGCCACCAAAGCAGCCTTTTTCAGATGCCGGTGCCTTGTACAACAACGGCTGCGGGAGATGCAGGATGCCTGGATGATCCGAAAGGCTGAGGAAATCCAGCGGTATGCGGACCGCAATGAAATGAAAAACTTTTTCAAAGCCATCAAGGCCATCTACGGCCCTTGTACCAAGGGGTCTGCACCACTGCTCAGCTCTGACGGCACAACACTGCTGACAGAGAAATCGCAAATTCTGAAGCGCTGAGCCGAGCACTTCAGAAGTGTCCTTAATTGCTCATCAGCCATCTCCGATGCTGCCACTGACCGGCTCCCTCAATTGGACACGAACAATGACCTGGATCTGCCGCCTTCCCTACCAGAAAACCATCCGGGCCGTGCAGCAGATTTCCAGCGGTAAATCACCGGGATCCGACGCAATCCATCCGATAGTCTACAATCACGGCCACATGGTAAGAATGGACTACGAGCGACTACCCAAACGACTTTTCTACGGAGATGTCGCTACGGGTTCTCGCCGGCAGGGAGGTCAAAAACGACGCTACAAGGACACTTTGAAGAAATCGCTGAAGCAACTGCAACCAATTCGGCGACCTGGGAGGACCTCGCCCAGGATAGACCCGCATGGAAAAGATCAGTGAAGACTGGTTCAGCAATCTATGAGGCCAACCGGATCGCCGCCGCCAAGGCCAAAAGAGCGGCACGAAAGTCACCAGCTCCCCGGACCAACACCGCCAATGCCCAGGCCCTGCCAACATGCCCGCGCTGTCAACGCATCTTCCGCTCGCGAATCGGCCTGGTTGGACATCTTCGGACGCAATGCACCAACAATCCGACAATTCCAATTTCTATGTCAAATTCGGCCAACCCTCCTTCTGACTCTCCCACCCTCACTCCTGGAATCAAGTCCATTACTCCCACCATCATAGAGACCACATCCATCTACTCATCGGCTGCTACCCCCACCACCGCAACCACCACCGCCTTCGCCTTCACTACCTCCACCACCACCACCATCAGCGATGGGGAATCTCTCCTATGCTGTACTCAATGCAACCGCACATTCACCTCACGCATCGGCCTGGTCGGTCACTTGCGAATACATCGTACAGAGACCGGTGAGCCAGTGCCTGGAGCACCATCACACAGCAGAGATCGTCGCCTCCACTGCCCTCACTGTCCTCGCGCATTCACTCATCGCATGGGCCTATTCGGTCACATGCGCATCCATGACAGCGGAATACACCACAATGCCGAAACACCGATACACCATGCACACCCTCTGCTCCTGCCATTCTTAGCGCCCCTGACACCCCCACTACCATGAATGACATCGCCCCAGCCTCTACCGATTTCTCCTGCCCACACTGCGCCCGCACCTTCAACTCACGCATCGGCCTGGTCGGTCACCTGCGAATCCATCACACGGAGGCTGGTGAACCAGTGCCTGGGGCTCTGACATGCAGTCGACTCGCCCGCCTTCACTGCCCTCACTGCTCCCGCACATTTACACACCGCATGGGCCTATTAGGACTCATGCGCCTCCAACGACAACCTGTGGTAAACCACCGGAGGCTAAGCTACATCAGCGCACACTACCTACACCAATACATCGACAACACCCTCACAATCACCATTTACCAGAGTATATCACGGTCTCCTAGAAACCGTGGCTGGGAAGTGTGCCAATCTGACGCTTCCACCAGACCACGCCATCGGCTCAGTGTATGTGCTGCGTGTGTCGAGTGGCTGACCAGTGGACTGGGAGTCAGACGGCGATGGCTGCTCCATATCCCCTGAGTTTGTGAATCCTGGTGTGTGCGTTATGGGGGCCAGGTCGTGCTGTAGCGCGCGAAGACGGGTACGCCTATCCGTCAGCCAATGCGCCCACTTCCGCATCAGACAACTGACTGGCTCGGACAGTGGTCTGATTGTGGGGGTGTGGGAGAGAATGAGGTCGACAGCTCAGCGCATATTCCTCACTATAAACAATCTGACGCGCTTGAAACTATCACGGTGCACTAAAATCCGTGGCTTGGAAGGTTGCCAACTGACGGGATAACTCGGACCGCTTAGTCAGCCCAATGTGTGTTTTGTGTGGAGTGGCTGACTAGCGGACTGAGAGTCAGGCTGCAATGGCTCCTTCTTAATGTGGCCTTTATGGCACTCCCACTCCGTGGGATCCGAGCCAGGTGTGGTGGCACGCCCAGGGCGGCTCCGGCCGCGCCAGCCACCTGCGCCCTCTCCCATCTCCGGTCTTCCTGACTCTGTCTTGACACCGGGCTCAGGTGGGGGAGGAGGAGAGAGTGCGGTAGCTGCAGCGCAAGGCTACTATCACTTAAAACTAATTCACGCGTAAGTCACCGTCCCTGCTCCACCCTTCCATGGAGCATACGGTGGACATCGTCGAAATCGACGGTCCAACTGCCGTATTGACGTGACGCGTATTCGGCAGTTTGACTCCCTGGCGCCGGGAGCAGTGCTCCCAGGCGTTCACCGCCTAGCTCACCCTAGGCAAAGTCCCAGCATAGAATAGGAAGGGAAATGCCGTTATTTTTTTTAACAGACTACAGGCCTGAAGTTAAAAATTGGCAGCATTGCAACTAGAGTTTATATGCCAGAAAGCACGTGGTGGACGCTGTGGGACTCACTTACGAACTGGCCCCCCGCAACCAAGTCACGAAGCAGCAAGGTATAGGCGAAGCACACATGCCTTGGTTTTTAAATAGTGCATGTGCTGTCAATATGGTAAATCTTTCAGTATTTGTATAATACTGACTGCTTGTTGGCAGCATATGAATACGCGGTCATCCGGCAGTAGTAAAGAAATGTCAGCTAACATTCGCATCAACTTTCGGAGCGAACTTATAAGGATTCGTTCCAAAGGATGCACTCAAACTTCGCACGTTAATATTCGCAGAAACTAAAATGGGCAGCAAGAAGGCTGTCAATCATGCCACATAATCTCTCAGATGTTTCCGGGAATCACACGGCCAAGGACACGGGGAGTATTCAGACAAACGTTTTAAATCCCCGTGTTCCTGATGCGCAGTAGGCGATGTGACTCATAAAACGGGACTATGGGAGTATAGATGCTCGGGTGGTGCAGCACCTGGGATTAGGTGTGGCTGGCTGACGACGGCTAATAAACTAGAAATGGTCATTGCAGTCTCCCTTGTCTTTTTCCGTAATGTAGATGATAATTTTTTTACCTAAAATGCATTCGTCTTACCCGTTCCACAAATGTACTTTGCTGATACATAATATGCCTCTTAGCGATTTTACCTGGGAAAATATTGACAAATGTGTGTAGAAATCAGCGTTAAGTTATATTCAGGCAATCTCCTATGTTGGTACCTGTTGTAGGCCTTCGTGGTGGGCGTTAATATTGTTGGTTTCGTGTTTGGTTGAATCCGTCCATAGGACTTAAACATTCAAAGGACTCAAACACCCATAGAACTCAAACAGAACTGAATAAATCGGTAAAAACTCACAAGGATATCTTAGTTCGAAGGCCTTGATAAACAACCCATAAACCCTATTTCTTCGGGCAGTTGATTGAAAACGATGAACACCTTCAAGTTTCCTTGGCATTTCAAGGACACTCTGTGACTCAGCGGACAGTACTTTAACAGAAATTCACACGTTAATTTTGCTGAGGAAAAGTTATATTGGTACACAGAAGAGGATATGATTAATATTGAATCTGCTAATTTTATTCCAATTTGTTAGTCACTGTCCAGCCTGTCAACATGTAACCTTATGAAAAGATGTACTTCCGTAAGGTCCCTGTGAGAGAATCAAGCGCAATACACTTTAGCTTCGTCGATCACACCTCAAACAATTTTAAAGAGAAAAATTACATCAAATTCTCGTGAAACCATTTTTAAATCTACACTGGAACTGTGGGTAATATTTGGAGTTGTGAGTTAATAGTTGGAGGATTTTATAGTGCAAACTGTACTAAAGCGCTATTTGGTAGGGATGCCTTGTATGGCCACCTAAATAGGACACAGTAATTCCAACCGCCAGCCCCCTTAAAATAGGTGGCCTTACGTTAAATTTCAGGAAGATTAAATATACCCGTGTCTTAACGCCAACACTGGTCCTAACATAAAATTACACTGTCACCTTACGCTTAACCCTTACCCTACCCCACACCTAAACCCTATAGTTAACACGGTAATAACCCTAACCTTTATCTAATCATAACCCAAACCCTGACCTTAACCTCTAACTTAAACATAACCCTAACCCTCAACTTAATACCAAATGTATTTTCCTCTAAATTTAGCGCAAATCCATGCGTATTGTGGTTGTTCCTTTTCCCTTGTCCGGTTTATGTGTCCATACCCGGCATCCGTACCGGCTATTTTGAATGTTATCTTACTTGAACTGTTTAATTTACTGTTTTTGGCGTGTACAGGCTTTATGCACATCTAAGACTTGCATTTCCTCATTCGACACGTTTGTTCGCGTTTTCAGCGTTTCCACATTTCTCAAGGACATGGTTATTTTTAGTCGAAGTTATATTATTTCTATAGAAATAATTATAATGATTTGATACATGAACAGGTCTCCTCTGTCTGCCATATGGCCTTGTGCCCAATTCCCCTGATGTCTATCCTTACCCTTATAACCGCCGTAATCTACATCATAACCCCCTGGGATTGAGCACATGGTGACGTATAATATGCGGGGGAGGAGGCGTGCGTATCCACGCGTCCTATCCTTCTAATATTTATTTGTTTTCATTTTAATTAAGGTAATTTATTATTGATTGGGAGGTTTGGCCAATACAGTTGGATTGTTCTCCTAGTGATTATATATTTTTCTCATACTCTGGGCCCCTGTGGCGACGCTGCGCCTCTCGTTCATAATTGCACACGTGGCTATTCAAACGGATCGATTAACTCCAAGGCCGGCCCAGACATACTCTCACTCCATGCGCTGGGCCCCATTCCCCACTGTCACTCGGGGAGCCGCTCGGTTGAAATTACTTATATGACAAGATACGGGAATCGGCACTTCCCCACGCGATACAGATGACCTTGTGCTAAATTCTAGGATGGGCTAATATTCCATGTCCTAACTCTAACACTAATCCTATCTTTCCCCCTTATACTACCTTTGTCCAACCCAATCTTCTCTACAAATTTAGCGCGAAATCACCTATATTACAGGTGGGTTACGTTTCCCTGTCCTGCCAAGGGGAACCAGATAAGATATCCCGGTAGGTATTCCGCGTATGGCCGCCTAAACAGGACACAGGAATAGGAACCATCCCGTTCGCTTAAACCAGGTGGCTTTACGGTAAAGTTCAGGAAAGGTAACGCTTACGCTACCCCTAACATAAAGCTAAACTGTCACCTTGATCTTAACCCTGGCCCTACCCCTAACATAAACCCTACAGTTAACACGATAACAACCTTAACCCTGAACCTTATCATGACCCTAACCCCAAATCTGACCTTTACTTCGAACCTAAACCTAACCTTAAACTTAACCCCAACCTTCACCTTAATCGTATACATACCTTCTTTGGAAGTTAACGCAAATGCACACGTATCGCGGGTGGTTCCTTTTCCGGTCTCCTGTTTAGGCAGCCATGCAAACATCCTTACTGAAATCCCTTCTAACTGCTCTCACGGTGCCGGACCTGTGCTCTCACCCGACTGTCAGCTTGTTTCCGTCTGTTCTCAAATCGTTTTATACGGAATACAACACCGTCTGTACTGACATCCAACTGCTCTTCCTATTCGAGACGGTGCCTGGAGGATGTTGTGACTAGAGTCTCCCTATGGTTTTTAATGATTATCCATATTGTCACTATAGTATTTCACTATTTGAAAGTCACGTCATTCTCTTGTGTGATGCATTGACTTCTGTGACTGCCTTCCTGTATAACCTTGAACTTTGGCATTGTTTGCTGGTTTTACGCCAGATTGTTACTTGCTAGGTCTTACGAGCGGCCTCAGTGACTTCAGAGCCCATAATGTCGCACGCACGATTGTGCACGTCGCTGCAGTCGGCTCAGTCTGCCGACATTCTGTCCGGGGCTCTAAGGCAGCGCATCTCCTCGTATCGAGTGTTCGGCTGAGCCAAATGCTACACGTACACAAGCACATATTGATCGTTTGCGCTGGCTTGAACTCCTCTCACAAAACTAACACACGCATTCAATCCATATATTTTGAGCTGTTTAGCGTGGCTGATATTTTGCCACGTACGCAAGCCCGTCACGACCTGACAAGGGACTAACCGAGTAAGTGAGTTTGCGGAATGACTGGAACTGCCAGCTCCAGGAATGCTCCCAGTAAGGGATAGTCTGTCAGGTTGTTTTTAGGGCCTAGACACCCGTGCAGATAGTGACGCCTAATTCGTTGATGAACGCTCACCGACCATTAACGGATCTCACTCGTCCCGCCCTGCCTTTGGGCTCATTCTCGAGCCTCCCCAGCAGCCACACAGCGGCTAGTTGTAGTAGAGGCAGATCAACAATTCCAACAAAGATAAGGGAGACTGGATTAGCCATTTCTGGCTCATCATCTGATCAAGAGATCGCGTTTTCGAGTCTCGGGTGGGGGTGCCACCTGGGGTTGGGTATGACTGGCGAATAACGGCTCCTGAGCCCGAAATGGCCATCACAGTCTCCCTTGTCTTTGTCGGCATTATTAATCTGCCTCTAGTGACGCCTCAGCCAGTCAGAGGAGTAGCCACAGGCTCACAACCAACGTCGGAGCTACTAGTAAATTCTCACTTAACATTTCGGATCCTCGTAGGTCGCTACATTTTAAAAAGTGGACTTTGCAGTTACTCAAAAAGTGAATTATTTAATGTAGGCAAGTGGTTTGGCAGGACTGCCCTCTCCTAGTAGGTACGTTTACTAGACACTCCTCCAACTCAGTCGACCACGTAGCGTTCATGAGCAAGCATAGTAGAGAACAGAATGATTGTTTTAGTAAATCCTCCCAACACTCAGCGATTTTCCGATGACAAACTTTAAGGATCAACGCGTCCACGATGGCTTGGTCTGTCTGTGCTGACAACCTTGACGGAACAACGCGTCCATGACGATTTGCTTTTTTTGACAAAAACGGAGTCGATCACGTCGAATTTGTTCTTCATGACTTCAAAGTAAATGAACACTACTAGCTGCGTGTGGAAGTGAGAAAAAAGCGACCTGAATTGTGGCGATCGGGGACTGGCTGCTGCCTCGTCATGACAACGCGCCTGCCTACACAGCGTTCAAAATCAACCAGCTTTTGGTGAACCACGGCATGACAACGGTTTCTTACCCCTTACACGCCCGGTCTAGATCCTTGTGACTTCTTATTCCCAAGAATAAATAAAACCCTTGAGGGAATGTATTTTCAGAACGTTGAAGCTGTTCAAGAAAAATCACTGGAGGCACTCAATAGCATTCGTTCAGAAGAATATAAATTTTTTTATAACAGTGAAAGTGTATATCATATAAAGGGCGGTATTTTGAAGGGGGTTAATGTTTTAAGAGGTTATCTTACGTAAAAAATAAATAATTCTCGTTTTTTGGTACCCCATAGTATAACATTTTTTGCCCAAGCTTCGAGACAGTACAATCAATACACACTCTATCTTTTAGTTGTTCAGGGAACTACGTAAGCTTGTCATATAAGACGGTCCCTGCAACTGTTGGTTCCAAAAAGAGATTACCCCTACAGTCTTCATCTCATTAACGTAAAGCACACCTTAAATTTAGGGTGTCTGCCACTCCATGAGCACGGGGGCTTTTTAGCAGCCCGAGTACGATCATTGTTTCTACGAGTGCGCGAAGGTGCTTCCTTACTGAACAAGATGGGAATCAGTATGATGCCATTGTAAATGTGATTACCAAGTTTTGAACATATTTTTGCTTTACATGGATACTCCTGGTCATGTAAACCGTGGAGCAGTTGGCCTTATTAAGGGTTATCCACCAGCTCCAAGCACAAGATGCTTCCATATACTCTTTTTTAAGGGTCCTATGGTGTCCTCAGGGCGCTATAGTAATCAGTACACAGCCCCATTTCGGAAGAGAGGGGAAAATATGCTAGAAGAGGTTCTATATTCTGTGTAGAAGCTCGCTGGCGGTCAGAGTTTCTGTGCCTGTGTGTCCGCTGAGGGTGACGAGGATGTGAATGAATAGGCATCGGTCAACGGCAGCCATTTCTGAGTGGTGTTTCTTCGTTCCGGTAAGAGTGCCTTGTATGGCAGCCTAAACAGGACACGGTAAAAGGAATCATCCACAATACATGTGGTTTTGCGCTAAATTCCAAGGAGCTTATGTTTAGGAATAAGGTTAAAGCTAGGCCTAAGTTTAGGGTTAGGATTACGTTCAGGGTAAAGGTCAGAGTTTGGTTAGGTCCATGATTAGACTGAGGGTTACGGTTATTATCGAGGTAACTGTAGGGTTTAGGTTTAAGGTAGGAATAGGGTTAAAATTAAAGTTATAGGTTAGTTTTATGCTAGGGTAAGTGTTAGCCTTAAGATACGGAAACATTTACCCTTCCTGAAATTTGACGTAAGGCCACCTAGTTTAGGTGGGCGGGGCAGCTCCTATGCTCCTGTCCTGTTTATATGACCATGCAAGGCATCCCTACCTTAGTTCCTTCTGGAAGAGCTATTTTTCTGTTTGCGGGCTTTCATTCGATACTCTCATACGTCCTCTTCTCTTCTAACCTCATATTGTGCGGACAATTTTCCTTTACTCTTATTCATAATCAAAAGTTTGCATTGCCTGTAGAACCAACGAATATATGCTTTCGTTTAAACATATCTTAAACATATATAGTTCATGAGCTAACCATTAATCATTTTCGACTTCGGGGCGCGTTGTATGTACTTTGGTGACAACACCCAATGCAACTTTAAGTTATAGTTTTTCAAAAAAACAACGTAACTGTTAATGGCTTGGTAAATTTTGCAGTGTCTGCTGTCCGCATCGTCTAGGCATCATGACAAGTCTGCACTGTAGCGGCCGAAGACGTTGACGAAGACAGAACCATTAGTGGGACACGTCGGGAGAGACTCCAGTGTGAATTGGCTGAACAGGATCATTAGATAGGCTGGCTTGGAGGCAGGCACACACAGTCAGAACATGCAACGAGGCAATTGTACGATAAATATATACTACTGATTAATAATCTTTAGTACGGTTAAGAAAGTATAGTGCATAAGAAAATGTGCAGTTACAATGTTCTACGATCTGTCTGAATAGAGGGGGGGGGACAACGACATGTCGGCTAAACAACCGGCGGGGAGTGCAGTGCTGTCGGCAACTGCAGGAAAGGGCCATGGGAGTGCTGACGAGAGAGGATAAGAGTGAGTGCGTTACTGCGAGCGTTGCGGAAAGGGATGGCGGCGGCTAAGAGGGAGAGGGACACCAGCATCTTCACCAACACGCAATGACACCTACTCCATCCTAGATACCACCAAAAGTCTTTCAGCCCATTTGAACAATCCTGTCAGTTCTGTTGCTCATTACAGCACGACAAAGTAACATTCAAGGTCGTGTACGCAGGGCCAGTTGACCTTTGATCTGATTGATCAGCCTATAACATTTCCACCTTTGCCATATACCCTGCCGTGTACCCAAGACTCCTCACTTGTGCTGTTTCCAGTTCTCAGTACATGTCCTGCTTGCAGCCATTCTTCTGTTTTGGAAACATAACAAATTTTATTGATTGTTTCACTTAATTGAAGTTTGTATTGGAGGGGCTTTAATTAAAGCCCTCAGGCGCAGTCAGAAAAGCAGACAAGTCTATCCCGGAAGTTTAAGACCTAGGTTACTAAGACCTTCAGGTCCTACCCGAATAGAGAGAGAGAAACTGGACGTCAGTTGAGGGAGAATTGCATGATGTAGAGAAAGATTAGAAAATAGGTTGGAAAAATTAGGCAGCCGGATGAATACACGCACCCGGTGCCGCGAGTTAGAGTGGGGGAGCCGTCACAGCACCCCGAAAGAGAGCATGCCTGGGTCAGCCTTATAGCTGATTGGTCGGTCTGGATAGCCATGATCGGCGGAGAACCAGATTTCCATTTGCACGCACGTCAAAGTACGCGCGAGAGGTACCTCATAAAAACAGGCGCCGGCAGTAGGAGTACTGCAATTGCTCCCTTACCAGTTCGGAGTTCGGGTGAAACATTCGAACGGGGTGAAGGAAAAACGTATCAACGTAGTGTGGTAACGGTAGCATGGGCGGTCGCGGACGGAGAAAGGCGGTAGCTGAGTTGAACGTCGACGGCGAATTCGTATGCCATGTCGGTATGTGTAAGGTTAAGGAAGGAGATACCGTTGGGGATAGAAGAGGTAAGGTGTCAGGTTTTGGGAAAGACTTTTAGGTGCTGACAGTAATGGATAGACGGATCCCCTGGGTTAGACCGGAACCATGATCTGGAATCGAGGGTCCCAGGCTATTTGATGACATCCATATCTACTTGTAGCGGCCAAACTCCGGTTGCATGTTGTGACGCTGAACCTCTCACGACTGCTTGCATGTGCGAACCAGTGACGAACAATCCCGACTGTCCTAACCGGTCAATAACTTTCAAAACTGACTCACATGGCCTTACCACTGTATCAAACTTCGGACGCCGCCCTTGTGGCTACGGACGTGCCCTCTTCCACCAGCCAACTTACAAACCCTTTTCCAATGGTTATGCACAGAATGCACTATCCTCACAACGAGTGTCCCAATTATTCTCTTCGAATACGGAATCGGGCCAGAAGGTCGTAGTGGCCAGGGTCTTCCCTAATAACTTAAGCTGCTGCGAAAGACTCAGGTCAAGGTTTAGCAACCGCGTTTTCCTATCCACAGACACGGTAAGTAACACCGGAAAAAAACAGTGGGACGAAATCGAGTGGAATTCGGCAACGACTTAGCTCAGCTACGGCTGGCAGTTGCGTTTCGATCATATGTTGAAGTAAAATGGTTGACAACTTAAGCAAGCCTTTACTGGGATTAGAGTTTGCACGCAGCACTGCAAGAAGTTGCAGCAAGGCCTCTCACCAGCCAATTATCAGCAGAAGTGCACACGTCACAAAATTCATCCGGCTGCGGTCAATCGGTGGAGAGAGAACTATCGATCGGAGTCACAGCGTCGCAAGGTGGAGCTTGAGCCACGCACGTACATATGACTTACCAGCATATTAAACAGACCGAAGGCGACGTGGGTAATCGGTATCGCTGATGGTCGTGGGAGCGAGTAGCTACAGTTCTCACATTCATGGAGGTCCTATCGTCTCGAAATTTCTACAAAAGCGAATTGGTGATTTATCGCCCTGGTCAGCAGGGAATGTATGGACGTTGACGGAGAGGGCGTGGATCTTGTTACCCTGCGCATTCATCGGTATGCACCCCAGCTGGTTATTGGTTTTCTCCCAGGCAAGCCATGCTTGATGAGCCATTTCCAGTAGTCCTATCGCCAAGTAGTGTAGATCAGAGGTGTCAGTGTGTTCGGGCTGCGTGACCAGGACCCGTGTCGACCTTGTACGTTCAGACCAAGATTGCTAATGCGTTGGGGTGAACCTTGCCCAACTCTAAACTGACGAGTATATCTTAGCATACATAAACAGCTGGCTGTTGCATGAATATACAACATAAGCGACACCAATTGGGTCTGGTGGTGCAGATACAACTAAAGCAATAAGAATTACCTATAAACAGTATTCTGAAAATCCCCGCCGAACACATCGAGGAACTTGGTAAATACTTATACTTCACCCCTTCCTGGCAGCCGGTGGCACGATGCGGTGTATAGCACGGCGACCACACCTCGGTTGCCGTCCTTGACCGACGGGGAAATTCGATGAAGGTTTCCGGCGTGCGTGTCTTCACATCCTGTAGTCCCTGAACTAAGCCCCAAACACCATCCCAACTTCTATAAAGGTCATACGATGAGAACGACATAAAATCACTTAGGTGACCCAGGTTAAGTCGATTCGTCTTCCCACCAAACAAAAGTGATGACTTCTATTGGAATTTGGCAGTTGCCTGGGATGAGTAGGCAGCGCTAGAGTAATGCTGTTTACCGCTCCACAGGGGAAGAGATTATACAAGGTGCCCCAAATATGGTGAAAAAACACGCTGTTGGTAATCTATTGTGGCTTTTGGACACAAAGTATGCAGTCAAAACAGGAAAAGAAACAATAAACACCCAGTTCCGACCTCTGTGTCTCCCAGCAGGCTGCCAGACTGATGTTACCAACTCTGGTAGCCTGGGATGTTCATTACCTTATATTCAATCCTAGGACAAACGGTCTGGAAAGGAACAGGGCTCTGGCCACCCACAAGTCGGTACGGCCAGTGCGTTCCCAGTGAGATCTGCTACTATGTTTGTGGATAACTGGAGAGGGTGGGTGCCGGATACACCGAGAAACGAGAAGCCGAGGTTAGCCTCGAGATGAGGAACGATATCTGGTTACCACGGGAAATCAAATGACCGTCTCATGACCATTAAATTGCTACTCCGGGGGGAAAAAAAATTCAGTACCATCGTCAGAGGCTATGCCCAAGTAATGAACAGCACCGATAACGTGAAAAATAAATTATACGAAGACTTGCACGCCCTCTTATTGATCGTGTCGGAGGTGGACAAGCAGATTGTCATTCATGAAATTTATGTCGGCTCAACACAGACGATGCTGCCTGGGAGAAAGTGTTGGGTAGCCACAGGATCGGCAGCTGCAGCAGAAATGTCATCCTCCCCATATAAGCCTGCCTAGAATATAATATTCCACTGACTAAAACCTCCCGTCATCCGATGCGGCAGAAGGCGACGCGAATGTACATTTGCTCGCGTCATTGACACTGACCAGACTGCGTCCTGGTTCGGAGGTGTTACGGGAGTGATGTGTTCGTGATGAAGACAGCGTGCGGTGCTGGGGGTGTAGGGGTGGCAGTTCGACCGTCGATTTCGACGAGGTCCACCTTATGCTCCACACCAGGTGGTGCAGGGATGGTGACTTGCGCATGAATTAGTTTAAGTGATAGTAGCCTTGCGCTGCAGCAACCGCACTCTCTCATCCTCCCCCACCTGAGCCCGGTGTCAAGACAGAGTCAAGAAGACCGGAGATGGGAGAGGGCGCAGGTGGCTGGCGCGGCCGGAGCCGCCCCTGGGCGTGCCACCACACCTGGCTCGGATCCCACGGAGTGGGAGTGCCATAAAGGCCACATTAAGAAGGAGTCATTGCAACCTGACTCGCAGTCCGCCAGTCAGCCACTCCACACAAAACACACATTGGGCTGACTACGCGGTCCGAGTTATCCCGTCAGTTGGCAACCTTCCAAGCCACGGCTTTTAGCGCACCGTGAGAGTTTCAAGCGCGTCAGATTGTTTACAGTGAGGAAAACACGCTGAGCTCTCGACCTCACTCTCTCCCCACCCCCACAATCAGACCACTGTCCGAGCCGGTCAGTTGTCTGATGCGGAAGTGGGCGCATTGGCTGACGGATCGGCGTATCCGTCTTCGCGCGCCACAGCACGACCTGGCCCCCATAACGCACACACCAGGATTCACAAACTCAGAGGATATGGAGCAGCCATCGCCGCCTGACTCGCAGTCCACTGGTCAGCCATTCGACACACACAGCACATACACTGAGCCGACGGCGTGGTCTGGTGGAAGCGTCAGATTGGCAGACTTCCCAGCCACGGTTTATAGGAAACCGTGATTCTCAGGTATATGCTGATTGTGAGGGTGTTTTCGATGTATTGGTGTAGGTAGTGTGCGCTGATGTAGCTTAGTCTCCGGTGGTTTACCACAGGTTGTCGTGGAGGCGCATGTGTCCTAATAGGCCCATGTGGTGTGTAAATGTGCGGGAGCAGTGAGGGCAGTGAAGGCGGGCGCGTCGACTGTATGTCGGAGCCCCAGACACTGGTTCACCAGCCTCTGTGCGATGGATTCGCAGGTGACCGACCAGGCCAATGCGTGAGTTGAAGTTGCGGGCGCAGTGTGGGCAGGAGAAATCGGTATAGGCTGGGGGATGTCATTCATGGTAGTGGGGGTGGCAGGGGCGCTAAGAATGGCAGGAGCGGAGGGTGTGCATGGTGTATCGGTGTTGTCGGCATTGTGGTGAATTCCGCTGTCATGGATGCGCATGTGACCGAATAGGCCCATGCGATGAGTGAATGCGCGAGGACAGTAAGGGCAGTGGAGGCGACGATCTCTGCTGTGTGATGGTACTCCAGGCACTGGCTCACCTGTCTCTGTACGATGTATTCGCTAGTGACCGACCAGGCCGATGCGTGAGGTTAATGTGCGGTCACATTGAGTACAGCTTAGTAGAGATTCCCCATCGCTGATGGTGGTGGTGGTGGTAGTAAAGGCGAAGGCGGTGGTGGTTGCGGTGGTAGGGGTAACAGGCGATGAGTATATGGATGTGGTCTCTAGGATGGTGGAAGTAATGGAATTGATGCCAGGAGTGAGGGAGGGGAGTCAGAAGGAGGGTTGGCAGAATTTGACGTAGAAATTGGAATCGTCGGATTGATGGTGCATTGCGTCCGAAGATGTCCAACCAGGCCGATTCGCGCGCGGAAGATGCGTTGACAGCGCGGGCATGTTGGCAGGGCCTGGGCATTGGCGGTGTTGGTCCGGGGCGCTGGTGACTTTCGTGCCGCTCTTTTGGCCTTGGCGGTGGCGATCCGGTTGGCCTCATAGATTGCTGAACCAGTCTTCACTGATCTTCTCCATGCGGGTCATTCCTGGGCGAGGTCCTCCCAGGTCGCCGAATTGATTTGCAGTTGCTTCAGCGATTTCTTCAAAGTGGCCTTGTAGCGTCGTTTTTGACCTCCCTGCCGGCGAGAACCCGTAGCGACATCTCCGTAGAAAATTCGTTTGGGTAGTCGCTCGTCGTCCATTCTTACCAGCTGGCCGCTCCATCGCAGTTGCACTTGCCTCAGCATGGCATGGATGCTGAGGATCCCGGTCCGCTCCAGGACTTCCGTGTCCGGGATCCTGTCTTGCCATCGCAGTTTCAGTATTCTGCGGAGGCAGCTGAGATGAAAGTGATTCAGCTTCCTGGCTTGGTTCGAGTAGACGGTCCAGGTCTCCGCTCCGTAAAGGAGTGTCGTCAAGACGACGGCCTTGTACATCTTCAGTTTGGTGTTCAGGTGAATACCGTGGCGATTCCACACGGAGGTCTGCAGCCGGCCGAAGGCCTGACTAGCTTTGGGGATCCGTTGGACAACCTCGTCATCGATTATCGTGTTGCGCGACATCGTACTTCCTAGATAAGCGAAGGTTTCCACGTTTTTGAGTTGAGCACCGTTGACATTGATTCGAGGAGCATTGTATTCCGCGCTGGGTGGCGGCTGTTGCATGACAACCGTCTTGGCTGTACTGATTGTTAATCCAAAATCGGCGCAGCCTTCGGCGAAGAGGTCCATGCTCCTTTGCATGTCCTCCTCCGTCACGGTGTTAAGGGCGCAGTCGTCTGCGAAGAGCAGGTCATAGACTGTAGTCGTAGACACGCGCGCTGGAGCCTGCATACGCCGACTGTTGAGAAAGTGCCCTTCAGTTCTGTAGGCGATGCGGATACCAGGCTGCTCATCACGGTAGGCGTCCATCAGCATGGCCGAGAACATGAGACTGAAGAGGGTGGGGGCCAGTACGCAGCCCTGCTTTACTCCGTTGGTTACTGCGAATGCTTCGGATACCATCCCGTTGTCAGTGACACGCGCCGTCATCCCGTCATGAAGCTGACGCACCATGTGCGTGAACCGCTCAGGACAACCAACTTTCTGAATGACTTTGCACAGTCTGTCACGATTCACCGTGTCAAAGGCTTTCGTTAGATCCACAAAGGTAGTGTATAGGTGAGTTCGCATCTCCTGAAACTTCTATTGTAGCTGGCGGGCGGCAAATATCATATCGGTTGTTCCGCGGTGTCGGCGGAAGCCACATTGGCTTTCCGGGAGCAGGTCCTGCTATAGGTGACCGTTAAGATGATTGAGAAGGATACGGGCGAAGATCTTCCCGGCGATGTTGAGAAACGAGATGCCTCTGTGATTATTACAGAGTTGCCTGTTCCCCTTCCGTTTGTAGAGATGGACGACGGTCGCGTCTTTGAACTCCTGAGGAACTTGTCCTTGGCGCCACATCTCCTGGAAGAGTGTTGTGAGTTCTGTCATCAGCCGGGGCCCACCGTGATTGTAGACTTCCGGTGGGATTGCGTCGGATCCCGGTGCTTTACCGCTGGAAATCTGCTGCACGGCCCGGATGGTTTCTGTTAGTGAAGGCGGGAGATCCAGGTCATTGTTCGTGTCCACTTGAGGGAGCCGGTCAATGGCAGCATCGGAGATGGCCGATGAGCAATTAAGGACATTTCTGAAGTGCTCGGCCCAGCGCTTCAGAATTTGCGATTTCTCTGTCAGCAGTGTTGTGCCATCAGAGCTGAGCAGCGGTGCGGACCCCTTGATACACGGGCCGTAGATGGCCTTGATGGCTTTGAAAAAGTTTTTCATTTCATTGCGGTCCGCATACCCCTGGATTTCCTCAGCCTTTCGGATCATCCAGGCATCCTGCATCTCCCGCAGCCGTTGTTATACAAGGCGCCGGCATCTGAAAAAGGCTGCTTTGTTGGCGTCAGTCCGAAGGTCCATGTAGGCTTTGTGTAGTCCATTCTTCTCCGCGAGAAGGTTGCTGATGTCGGTATCATTGTCGTCAAACCAGTCCTGGTGTCGACGGCGTGCGCTTCCGAGGACATCGAGGGCGGTGGACTGGGTGACATTTCGCAGTTGACATCATCGTGTCTCCATGGTAGCGTTATCATCTGGAGCATGCAGGTCCTCCAGTTTCTCTGTTATTTGGTTGCTGAAATCAAAACAGTGAGCAGGCAAATTTAATAAAAGAGTATTTAACTTACATGGCGGCCTCTTACCTTGGGGCCTTCGTCGGGGTTGCAGTCGGAGCCTCATCTGGGAGATGACGAGGCGGTGATCTGTCCAACCATCGGCATCGCGGATCGCCTTGGTTACCAGCACGTCCTGTCGATCTCGCCTCCGGACGTAAACATAGTCCAGCAGATGCCAGCACCGTGACCGATGGTGCATCCACGCGGCCTTCTCCCGCGTCGGAAGGCAGAAGAAGGTGTTGGTCAGCAGGAGCCGGTGTTGCGCACACGTGCACAGTAGAAGGAGGCCGTTATCGTTGCAGCTACCGAGACTGTGGGGACCCAGCACTCCCTGCCAGACAGCGTGGTCCGTCCCGACGCGGGCATTGAAGTTACCAAAGACAATTAACTTGTCCTCTTTCGGCACAGTCGCCAGCAAGGCGTGCAGATCCTCGTAGAATTTGTCCTTCGCCGCATCAGAGCTCGTCATTGGGGGAGCGTAGGCGCTGATGATGGTGGCGAACTGGTCTCCCCGAAGAGGCAGGCGGAGGCTAATCAGGCGATCATTGATACCCTGCGGCAGACAGGACAGACGTCCCACGATGTCGTTACGGATGGCAAAGGCAACATAAGCGTCGCGTCGCTCTGCCTGTGGCCGGCCGCTCCAGAAGAAGGTGTAGCCGCCCCCCCTCCTCCTCCTCCTCCAGCTGACCCTGCTCAAAGAATCGAGTCTCGCTGAGAGCAGCAATGTCCACCTTGTAGCGCGCCAGTTCCCGAGCGACTAGCGCCGTCCTCCGTTCCCGCCGGTTGCTCCTAGGATTGTCTAAAAAGGAACGAACATTTCAGGCTGCTAGTGTGAGTGGACTCACCCGAGCAGCCTGGAGGGTATGGCGAGGGGTGGGGACGGGGAGGGGTATTGATGTTTGTTTGAGTTTTACGACCACGTATTTCGCGATCTGCGAGCCGCGGCCGACTACAGAAGACGTGAGACCCAGCATTGTTTAGGGCACATTTTCTAACCCCTTCCTCCGCGAGGAGGCAAGCAGTGCTATCCCTAAACAGGGCTGCTCGGACATCCTAGACGGCTGCCGAACTCCACTATGGGTCACGGATTTGTTTTAGTGGGAGAACGACCCGAGTTAGTCTGGGCCGCCTACGGGGTTGCTGTCGCCCCCACCGTAGGACTTTTTGAGAGGGGGGAGGTGGGAAGTTCGGGAGTCAGACATACCGGGTGTGGAGGCACACACAACACCGGAGACCCTCACCTGGTTTAGCCCGCCGGTCGTGACGGTTGCCCGGAGTGTGGCCGCCATGAAGAACCCAACTTCGAGGAGCCACAGGTGAGAGTTGGGTACCAGTTAGAGGCGGCCACAGGAGCATTCACCACCTGTACGAGACAAATGGAGCGACCAAATGCAAGCTGTGTGGTGCTGCCCCTAAATAGCACCCCGGGTGTAGAGGTACTAGTAAGGGGAAGCACCACACAGATAGCTCCATTTGTCTCGTACAGGTGGTGAATGCTCCTGTGGCCGCCTCTAACTGGTACCCAACTCTCACCTGTGGCTCCTTGAAGTTGGGTTCTAGGAGCAACCGGCCGGAACGGAGGACGGCGCTAGTCGCTCGGGAACTGGCGCGCTACAAGGTGGACATTACTGCTCTCAGCGAGACCCGATTCTCTGAGCAGGGTCAGCTGGAGGAGGAGGAGGGAGGCGGCTACACCTTCTTCTGGAGCGGCCGGCCACAGGCAGAGCGACGCGACGCTTATGTTGCCTGTGCCATCCGGAACGACATCGTGGGACGTCTGTCCTGTCTGCCGCAGCGTATCAATGATCGCCTGATGAGCCTCCACTGTCCTCTTCGGGGAGAAAAGTTCACCAACATCATCAGCGCTTATACTCCTCCAATGACGAGCTCTGATGCGGTGAAGGACAAATTCTACGAGGACCTGCATACCCTGCAGGTGACTGTGCCGAAGGTGGACAAGTTAACTGTCCTTTGTGACTTCAACGCCAGCGTCGGGACAGACCACGCTGTCTGGCAGGGAGTGCTGGGTCCCCACAGTCTCGGTAGCTGTAACGATAACGGCCTCCTTCCTCGAACCTGCGCGGAACACCGTCTCCTGCTGACCAACACCTGCCGACGCGGGAGAAGGTCACGTGGATGCACCCTCGGTTGCGGCGCTGGCAGCTGCTGGACTATGTTCTCGTACGGAGGCAAGATCAAAAGGACATGCTGGTAACTAAGGCGATTCACGATACCGATGGTTGGACGGATCACCACCTCGTCATCTCCAACATGAGGCGCCGACTTCAACCATGACGAAGGCCCCAAAGGTAAGTGACCGCCAGGTAAACTAAATACGCTTTTGTTAACTTTGCTTGCTCACTGTTTTGATTTCATCAACCAAATAACCCTGAAACTGGAGAACCTGCATGCTCCAGATGATAAAGCCACCGTGGAGACACTATAGTGTCAACTGCGAAATGTCATATAGTTTACCGCCCTTGAAGTCCTCGGACGTGCACGCCGTCAACACCAGGACTGGTTTGATGACAATGACGCCAATATCAGCATCATACTCGCGGAGAAGAATGGACTACACAAAGCCTACATGGACCTTCGAACTGATGCCACCAAAGCAGCCTTCTTCAGATGTCGCCGCCTTGTACAGCAACGGCTGCGGGAGATGCAGAACGCCTGGATGATCCGAAATGCTGAGGAAATACAGGGGTATGCGGACTGCAATGAAATGAAAAACTTTTTCAAAGCCATCAACAGCCCCTGTACCAAGGCGGTCGCACCGCTGCTCAGCTCTGATGGCACAATACTGCCGAAAAAGAAATCGAAACTTGAAAGCGCTGGGCCGAACCCCTCAGAAGTGTCCTTACATTGCTCATCAGCCATCTCCGATGCTGCCATTGACCGAACCGCTCAAGTGGACTCGAACAATGACCTGGATCTGCCGCCTTCCCTAACAGAAACCATCCGGGCCATGCAGCAGATTTCCAGCGGTAAATCACCGGGATCCGACGCAATCCCTCCGGAAGTCTACAAGCACGGCTGATGGCAGACCTCACAACACTCTTCCAGGAGATGTGGCACCTAGGACAAGTTCCTCAGGATTTCAAAGACGCGACAATCGTCCATCTCTATAAGCGGAAGGGGAACCGGTAACTCTTTGAAAGCCACGGAGATATCTCATTGCTCCACATCCCCGGGAAGATCTTCATCCGTATCCTTCTTAATCGTCTGAACGGTTACCTAGAGCAGGGACTGCTCCCAGAAAGCAGATGTGGCTTCCGCCGACACCGCGGAACAACCGATATGATCTTTGCCGGACACCAGCTACAAGATAAGTGCCAGGAGATGCGAACTCACCTCTACACTAACATCGTGGATCTGACGAAAGCCTTTAACATGGTGAATCATGACGTGCTGTGGAAAATCATGAATAAATTCGGTTGTCCTGAGTGGTTCACGCACATGGTGCGTCAGCTTCATGACGGGATGACGGCGCGCGTCATTGACAACGAGATGGTATCCGAAGCATTCGCAGTGACTACCGGAGTGAAGCAGGACTGCGTATTGGCCCCTAACCTGTTCAGTCTCATGTTCTCTGATATGCTGATGGACGCCTACCGTGATGAGCTGCCTGTGATCCTCATTGCCTATAGAACTGACGGACACCTTCTCAACAGTCAGCGTATGCAGGCTTCAACGCGTGTGTCGACGACTACAGTCCATGACATGCTCTTCACTGACGACTGTTCCCTTAACACCGTGAGGGAGGACGACATGCAAAGGAGCATGGACCTCTTCGCCGCAGGCTGCACCAATTTCGGATTAAAAATAAGTGCAGCAAAAATGGTTGTCATGCACCAACCGCCACCCAGCGCGGAATACAATGGTGGTCAACTCAAAAACGTGGAAACCTTTGCTTATCTAGGAAGCACGCTGTCACGCAACACGAGAATCGATTATGAGGTTGCCCAATGGACCTCCAATGCCAGTCAGGCCTTCGGCCGACTGCAGGCCTCCGTAAGGAATCGCCATGGTATTCATCGTAACACAAACTGAAGATGTACAAGGCCGTCGTCTTGACGACACTCCTTTACGGAGCAGAGACCTGGACCGTCTACTCGAATCAAACCAGGAAGCTGAATCACTTCCATCTCAGATGCCTCCGCAGCATACTGAAGCTGAGATGGCAAGACAGGATTCCGGACACGGAAAGTCCTGGAGTGGACCGGAATCCTCAGCATCTACGCCATGCTTAGGCAAGTGCAACTGCAATTGAGCGGCCATCTGGTGAGAATGGACGACGAGCGACTACCCAAATGACTTTTCTACGGAGACGTCGCTACGGGTGCTCGCCGACAAGGTGGCCAAACATGACGCTAAAAGGACGCTTTGAATAAATCTCTGAAGCAATTGAAAATAAACCCGGTGACCTGGGAGGACCTCGCCCAGAGTAGACCGGCATGGAGAAGATCCGTTAAGACTGGTGCAGGAATCGATGTGGCCAACCGGATCGCCACCGCCAAGGCCAAAAGAGCGGCATGAAAGTCACCAGCATTCCGCGCCAACACCGCCGATGTCTAGGCCCTTCCAACATGCCCGCGCTGTCAACGCAACTTCCGCACGCGAATCGGCCTGGTCAGACATCTTCGGACGCAATGCACCAAAAATCCCACAATTCCAAATTCTACGTCAAATTCCAACAACCCTCCTTCTGACTCCCTCACTCTCACTCATGGCATCAATTCCATTACTCCCAGCATCATAGAGACCGCATCCCAATACTCATCACCTGTTACCTCCACCACCGCAACCACCACCGCCTTCGTCACCACTGCCGCCACCACGGTCACCATCACTGCGGTCACCACAACCACCACCACCACCACCACCACCACAAACACCGCCAGCGATAGGGACTCTCTCTTAAAATGTCCTCAATGCGACCGCACATTCACGTCACGCATCAGCCTACTCGGTCACTTGCGAATCCATCATACAGAGACTGGTGAACCAGTGCCTTGAGCACCAACACACAGCAGGGATCGCCGCCTCCACTGCCCTCACTGTCCTCGCGCATTAACTCGTCGCATGGGCCTATTCGGTGACATGCTCATCCGTGACAGCGGAATTTACCGCAATGCGGACACCAGCGATACCCCTTGCACACCCTTTGCTCCTGCCACTGCCACCCCCACTACCACGAATGACATCCCCCAGTCTCTCTCGATTTCTCCTGCCCACATTGCGCCCGCAAATTTAACTCACGAATCATCCTGGTAGGTCACCTGCGAATCCATCGCACGGAAGCTGGTGAACCAGTGCCTGGGGCTCCGATGTACAGTGGATGCACCCGCCTCCACTGCCCTCACTGCGCCCGCACATTTGCACACCACATGGGCCAATTAGGACACATGCGCCTCCACGCCAACCAGCGGTAAATCACCAGAGGCTAAGCCACAAAAGCGCACACTACCTACGCCAATACATAGAAAACACCCTCACCATTATCACGTACTTAAGAATATCACGGTTTCATAGAAACCGTGGCTTGGAAGGCTGCCAATCTGACGCTTACACCAGACCACGCCGTCGGCCCAGTGTATGTGCTGTTTGTGTCGAGTGGCTGAGCAGTGGACTGGGAGTTAGACGGCGATGGCTCTTCCATATCCCCTGATTTAGTGAATCATGGTGTGTGCGTTATGGGGGCCAGGTTGTGCTGTGGTGCGCGAAGACGGGTACGCCGACCCGTCAATCAATGTGCCCACTTTCACATCAGACAACTTACTGGCTCGGACGGTTGTCTGATTGTGTAGGTGGGGGAGAGATTGAGGTCGACGCCTCAGCGCATTTTCCTCACTATAAACAATCTGAGCACTTGAAACTATAACGGTGCGCTAAAATCCGTGACTTGGAAGGTCGCCAACTGACCGGAACACTCGAACCGCGTGGTCAGCCCAATGTGTGTTTTTTGTGTAGTTGCTGACTGGTGGACTGAGAGTCAGGCTGCAATGGCTCCTTCTTCATGTGGCCTTTAGGGTACTCCCACTCCGTGGGATCCGAGCCAGGTGTAGTGATACGCCCAGGGGTGGCTCTGGCCGTGCCAGCCACATGCACCCTCTCCAATCTTCGGTCTTCTTGACTCTGTCATGACACCGGGCTCAGGTGGGGGAGGAGGAGAGCGTGCGGTGGCTGCAGTGCAAGGCTACTATCAGTTAAAACTAATCCATGCGCAAGTCACCGTCCCTACACCACCCTGCTGTACGGTGGATCTCGTTGAAATCGATGGTTAAACTATCGTGCGGCGCTGGGTGCTGGACGAATCACAATCGTATCGGCCGAAACACCTACCCCACGTTAGACCGCAAGCCTAGGCAACATCTAGTTAGTAGAATACTCTATAAATTGATTCGACTGAACGCTGGTTGCACTTGAGCGACAGTATGAACTCCAACCTGGAAGGAACGCAAACCCTGGAGGCGGATACTAATGGTAAGAAACTGTGGAGGGAGCTGCGGGATACAATGAAAGCCCCACGACGGTGGTCCTCGGTAGTTCAAGCCATAAGCAACAGAGTGGGTTGGACGAAGATGAAGAAGAAATCCAAAACCTGCTCGAGGAGAAAAAAAGGCCGCAACACGAATAAAGCCACTTACATTCTTTGCCACTGGCTGCTGCAACTTCGGATCGACTATCATTACGGAGAAGACATTTATTCTACAGCAACCGAAGTCAAATCCTGACTACAACACACGTTGTATCAACGTCAGTGGGACTCGTAACCACAACAGACAAATACATGTACAAAGAGAGAACAATTTCAAGAAACATCATGATTGACGACGAATTTGCAAGTCATCTAGCCAAAGCCAGCAAGGCATTTAATGCGCTAAAGTACTCCGTATGTAACCGTTCAAGCCTCCTACTGAACACGAAACTGAGGATGTATAGGGTTGTGGCCCTGACGGCATTCTTGTGTGGAGTGTTGACGTGTCAAGATAGAAGATTCAACCATTTTGACTCATATTCCTCTGAAAAATAAGAAGTTGAGGGAACAGGAATGGATCCTACTGACCACTAGAGCGGTCACGTCGTGATGATGGATGACTAGTGTCTGCTCATACATCTATTATACAGTGACGTCCGTGCGGGTGGTCACATACAAAGTGGACAAATGTATCACGAAAAGAATACTTTGAAAATCTCCCTTAAGCACCTACACCAACGAAGACACTCTTACCGACCAGCAGGAAAGTATGACGACTAAGAATACAACCAATAAAATGGACTAAATTCCAATCTTTCCCATTGCGATTCCGCTTTATCATCACGCATAGGTTTGGTCGTTCACTTGCCAATCCGTCGTAATGAAACTGGCGGAACAGGGCCCATGTAGCCGACATGCAGTAAGCGATGTAACTCATGACATATGCCTAAATTTATGAAACATATCTGGTCACTCGTAAGCCGACCAAAATGCACAAACCAAAACTCGGAATTAACAACTTTAATCGAAATGAAAACATACAAAAATATTAAAAAGTAATATTACGTTTCTTAGAAATATGAATTTTATTAGGAAAAACGGAAGCGATACAAGCACGAAAAATCGTTTTAATGGGTAAATTTAAGTTTAAGGAGCACATACAGCTTATCCACGCAAATTACTGAGACTGGCGAACCAGTGCTTTATCTGCCCACATTAACCTGTGAAATACAGAAAGCGGATGAGTTCAATTGGTCGTCTGTGTATCCATGGCCGTAGAATTTACTATAATGTCATCACGGTAAACCTACCTCCTACACCTTAAAAATCTTCCCATCACTACCAACGTCGCCAAAACTAACAGCATCGCCTCACCGCCAGATCATTAAACACAGCCCCATCCTATCTTAATTGTCATCGCACACCTCTAGCATGCATAGGCTTGGTCGAGTTCTTGCGAATCCAGCGCACGCATATTGGCCTACCGGTACCAGGAGCCGCTATCTGGTCCATCCAGTAAAACGTTAACCAAAATTTTGAAATGTGGTTTTGATTAGAGAGGAGAACTTAGGCGAGTGTGTAATGTAGGTTATCGTTGAATCTAATCCCAAAATAGTTCAGCTGTTCCAGGATGCCGGCTTTTGAATGAGTTCCATTCCGACCACCTGAACAAACCACACTCGGTAAAAGGGTTACTTAAGTAGTATGAATGTACCCATTGATTTTCGATGCCATTATATATTCGACTATATTTTCTAGAAAGAACTTACAAAATATTCAATAACAGTTTATTTTTGTCTTCTTTTAGCCCAAGAAAGTTTATATTTAGATTTTCCCGAATACCTTTGAATTCTACCTGGTGTTGGATTTGCGCTTTCGGCTTATAGTCTACAAGCCGCACATTTTCCGCTGAAGGAAAATTATACATTACTATATAACACTGAACGGAAAATATATTTTATTCTTCGTAAGAGGCATTTCGTAAAAGAATACTCACGATATATTTAAATAGACATTTCACCGTCTCAATAAACCTCACTAGCACAATTTCCTTAAAACCGAAAGATATACATCCGACAAATAATAATTTGGAAAAACCTAAGGCCTAAAATCAATGAAAATATGCACGTTAATTAAGTAGTATTTTTTTCGAGTGTTATTTTCGCAGAAGATTGGAAAGAACCTCTTTAAAATGCCGGTACCTTTGAGTGATAATAAAGTTTACGACACGGCCTAAGTAATCGTTTATACTCGAAACCATATTTCAGCATTCTGGTTAAAATATCCTGAGGTAGCCCAGTATCGTACACCCGCTTCACCCCCACTGCCCAAGAACATTCTCCTATCGCACACGCCTTTCGACCACATGCGCCTCCATAACATTTTTGATAAAAACGTACTCTATCCCCCATAATCATGCCTTACCTACCATCCAAAACAGACACTGCTAGGCTGCGTATTAACTTCCTCCCCAACGATTCATAATATATATTTCCGATATCAAGCATTCAATCCGCCTCTCCGTCGTCGGTAGTGTCACCATAGCGTCACCAGTAGGAAAATCCACGCCACACACCTCAAGTCTACTCAGCTACACTGGTTTTTCACGTTTTCGGAATTTTCCACTGTTCTAAAAATCGCAGTATTAATTTGTAAACCATAATATGTCATCTTTTTTAAGAACGACCGTTCCTTTACTGGCGTAAGTCAGTTGGGAACGCAGTATGGTCTGATTTTGTATTACAGGGATTTTCTTGCGAAATTAACGAAATTTAATGAGTTATACAATCTACTGCACATGGGAGGCATGCTATTTTATGCATTCTATTACATGAAATGATCAGATAGTTTGTGGCGCAGAAAGGCAAGTTGTCTAGTTCTGTCAGCCACAACGCCCAATTTATTTACCAACTGGTTACCAGGCTTGGACTGGTGCATGAAAGAAGAAAGAAAGGGGAGGTCGACACTGGGGAATCCATCCTCAAGACACATAAACACATTCCTCAACATAATACATCTGAAGTGCTAAAAGTCATGGGTTAGAGGGGTGTCAACTGATAGGATAACTTGTTCCCCATGGTCAGTATTATGTACGAGGAATGCTCGATTGGACGACAGAGGGCCAGTCTCAATGATTCCTTCTTCCTGTGGATGTTATGGCACTCTCATTGATGTGAAAGCTGAGCCAGCTGTTACATACTGTGAGCAACAGGTCAGGTGGTTTAGCTTTGTCAGCCACTGCACCCGAGATCGCCTCCGTTTGTCTTGACATCGGAGCCTGGAGGGTGATAGATGAGAGAGTGCGGTAGACGTTGAACAAGTCTGTCTCCAATTTCCAAGTGGCAACTATTAGGGCGCCACGATAGTTTCAAAACGCACCCGCTTTACATGGATAAGGAAAGATCGCACAGAGCGGTCCCCGTGTTTACTCCCGTCAGGGGTCCGATAAAAAGTGGATCAGGTCAGCTAGGAATAATATCGCGCATAGTGGTCGGCCTGAGGCAAAACAACCGGAGATCACAATCCGCAAAGTTTTCAGGGTAATAAACGATTGTGCGACCCTACTAACCCATTAATAAATGCTAACCCTAACGCAAACAGTGGAATTGGTTAGGATTAGGTTGGCGCTCTCCTTTTTTAATTTAGCTCCATCCATAGAAATCCTTTTACCACAGGTTCCGTATTAGTCGCTGACCTATCCTTTATCCCCCGAGTTGGGTTATATATTATGTTCTTGCCGGAAGCTCGCACAAATAACAAAGGAAATATCAAAAATGGTGTAGATAAACGAAGTATTTCAACCGATAGCAGCAGTGATAGTCATATATACACACGTAGATGCTTATTACAGCAGTTACTTGAAGCACGCGTATGCCGCACAGAACGAGTACCATCTCTATGATCAGCAAGCGCCATGGTGTGTTGAGTTTCCGATGAAGATTTCATAAATATTACTTCAATATTAACAGTAACAGTATAACATTAATTCATGTTATGCGTAGGACACCAAGACCAGAGCAGTCGGAGGGCATTTTGGTGCGTACTGCAATACTGGTCCAGTTTCCCTCTTACAAAAATTCTACAGATGTAGCCATAACAACATCCTCCGAGGAAGCATTCCAAGCTTCAACCACTCTGTTGGCGAAGAATTTCCATGTGTCAGGCCTGACGCATGTCATTTGTAGTTGCTAACTCGATGTAGTCGCCAAGTACAAGACAACCATCCTGACCACGCACGATGCGAACTGTAACTCAAAGGAAAGAGATTGAGGCTAGATAATCATGTATCGTGGGGTAGTTTAGTCCTATCCAGGTAAAAAATTGGTTGCACGTTATTGAAATTTTTCGAGGACACTGAGGTCCTTAGTGGTCCAGGCTCTCCATGCTCGGATAGCGACCGTACATATGTTTGAAAGACTAACGAAGCAGTCTTCTTCAAAGAAAGAAAAAACCAACTTGACGTGATATGCGGCTAAAATGGAGGACTTGGATACCTTTGATCAGTGCAACGACGGTCGAAGTGAACTCGTTTTCTACACACACACATATCCTTCGGGACAACCATTTCTTGCATTCAGGCGGCAATCCATGTGGTTCGGCGACCTGCTTCCACCGACTTGAAAAGTTATTTATTTATTGACGTTTAACTGTAAAAGCCAGTCATTCGCCCACAGCTCGAGTCATTTAGATTGGTTCGCAAACGCTCTTCATGAACTTCATTTCAGATGACACTCCAAATCTTTATATCACCGGCAAACTTGGCAACATCACAATATTGACGCGGTCGTTTGACATATTTATTGAGCAGAGTAGGACTAAGAACGCAGCCTTGGTGAAAACCACTCAATCGCAACCATCGCTGACTGCTAGTCAACGACACGGACAATTTGAGAGCGGCTGAGTGCGAAGCTTCGAACCCACATCAGAAACTTGCCCTTTACTTCCATATGACTGAGCTTTTGCAGAAGGTGATTTGAAGTGCAGTAAAAACCGTATTCCCTAAACCAACTGCTCGAGTCCAGCGTTCTAAAGAATAGAGCGAGGTTGTTAAATAAGACCTGCCTCTATGAAATCCGTGCTGTAAATCGGAGAGCAGATAGCCCTGTTCTAAGAACTGTATCAATGTTCGCTTAATTAGTTTTCTCCATAACTTGGCAGCAAATGGAGACAAAGCTGACTGACCTATAATTGTTTGTAGAGACTCGATGCAATCCATAAATATTATTAATGGGTGGGCAAACATCTGACCACAAAAGGTTTTCGGAAAGGCATAGAGAGCAATTTGCAAATTCACCGGGGAACTCCTTCGACATCTTCGCCAGTATCTTCTATGGACCCAGTACCAAAATGTCTTTAAAAACGGTCGTTAAGGCTAAAGACATAGTCTCAATCGTTGGATTCCCTTTTTAAGTCCCAGTCGAGAGGATTAAATTGGCTTTCACTCGTAAACTCGGACATCAAGAATGGTGAAAGGTGTATCGCAGCCCCTTAAGCTATTAAGGAGACCCTAGCCGATACGACCTACAGGCCAGATCACGAATAGAAAGAGAAGTGGGATGCCTGTTTGGAGGATAGTGTATTCTGTACATAAATATTTGATAAGAGGTTGAAGGAAGTTGACGGCTGGACGAGGGCACTTCCGGAGCCGCAAGAGCGGCGTCTCAAGTGTGAGACAGCGGAGAGTCATCACAGCACCTTCAGTGAGGTCATGTCTGAGCCAACCTTGAAGGTGATTGGTCAGCCGTGATTGGCCGGTAACCATACTGCCACTAGTGCACACGTGCAAGTAGTTGCGAAAGGTTCAGCGTTGTAACAGGCACCCAGAGTTGGGCCAGTACATTTGCTATGAAGTTCCTCGATCCTCACTTATCGCAAGGTCTTCAGAAGAGCAACGAGATCTGTGTTTTAAGTGTTCCCTCTTATGTAACTTTAGAATAAATTCGGATTCTCCACGGCACGTTTCGGTGAGTCTTTCGTCAAATACTTTCGCACGCTGGGAATTAATCGTTAAACTAGATTTCTTTGAGCTTGGTGTGTATTTATGAACTCATTAACGAGAGGTTCTCTCCAAAACCTCCACTGCTTATTCACTTGTGTTTTTGTTTAAAAGACTGAGTCAAACACTGGGTCTGGTGTTGAGCCGCTTCCATGAACCCGGGTACTGGTTTCTGAGGAGAATGCAGAATAACTCATTGAACCATTCTCGATCCTCGGCTACGTTACCGCAAAAAGTTTACGCCTAGGTTATGTTGTTTATTTCGACCTTAATTTAATCGAATTTGCCACGCTAAATATTGCTTCTAACCCTAGTTGACTTTTCGGGCACCAAAAAATACTGAATATTCCCAGTGAATTACAACTAGGTCGCTGTGACCTAGGGGAGGTCATTGCCCTTCCTAAGTGCCGTTTAGTGATTACCAGGTCCAAACAGTTTGACTAGTATCCCTCACGCGCCCTCGTGGGAAACAAGAGGCGCTGCCTGAGGAATTAACTAAGAGCCATGTCCAATAAATGTCGGTCAATAGCTAGTTCTGGACCAAGCGCACATACTGAACTCCAGTCAATAAGGGGTGCATCAAAGTGACCTATGATGACAACGTCATGCCGACCAGTAGATATTGCTAGCTCCTATTAGAGACGAGCGTCAGCCTCGCGGTCACTTCTCGGTGGTCAAAACTTCAAGGCTATGTTATCTCGGTACATTTATAATAAGCCCGATCTTGATCATGACACCGGGCCCAGATGGGGGAAGGGATAGTGCGATGGATGCAACGCAAGTCTACTAAGACTAAAATCTAATTAACGTGCAAGTCAGCGTCCCTGCGCCACCTCACTGTGAGGCACACGGTGAACCTCGTCAAAACCGACGGTCGAACTGTCATAGTTAGCCAGATATCTTCGGTGTTGTATGAGAGTTTTTGTTTTTTTACGTAGGTGAGCACTCGGCTTTCCTAACGACCTCTCCTATCTTTTAGGAGCAAGTGAAACCCTGGTACAGCCAATTCGCGGTCATGCAGGTTTTCAAACAGCCAGATTTAAGTCAAAAATATGACACCAGCAGCTTATTTAAAACAAGCGCTTTGGCGAACTGAAAGGTTTAAAAATTTTGTGGCCAATTCGAAGTCGCTCTTCGGAGGGTTGAATTCAGTTTCTCTAGTGAAAACCAACCTGGAAAATTCTGAAAGATTATCAGCTGTCGCTTCATGTCCGGTGAGGTCTAGGCCTTCAGCGATCCTCAGCAGGGTTATTGCATCTCTGTTTCGCGTGCTCTGTCTAAGGTAACCGTGGAATAACTTCGGGTTCTCCGTGGCACGATTCAAAAGATTCCATTCGAATTCCCGTCTTATTCTTTGAATAAGATCCTTTACCCAACTCCTGCTGTCTTGCGATGTTGAGTGGACGTCAAGGCAGTTCGCCTAATGGCCTTCGCGCATTCTAATCGGAAGCGTTCCTTTCTCAAAGGTATGCATTGTGACACTGTCAACTTGCATGACAACCAAGAGAAGAAGTGCTGGCATTGTATAGTATTTTACCGTCATCCGTCTTCTACTCACCTGAGAACACGAATCTGACTGTCAAATTCCATATATCCATATCTTCCTTTCTATAAATTGCGCCGCAAGATGCCCTCGAGGGCCAAAATTGTACCAAATGTGGTTCTCAGAGTCAGATTACTAGACTCCCTTTCCCTCGCAGTGCTTTCTAGGTGTCTGACATATTTCAGGCAAGTAATGCTGCGATGACCCGAAAGCCGCACACCATCAGAAGATGAAAGAACGCGACGCTGTATTCCACCTCAGAAATACGCCTTACAACAGTTCGACCGTCGTAGTCCGACGATGTCCACCGTATGTTCCACATAAGAGTGGCACAGAGACGGTGACTTGCGCGTGGATTAGTTTTAAGTGATAGTAGCCTTGCGCTGCAGCTACCGCACTCTCTCACCTTGAGCCCTGTGTCAGGACAAAGTCAATAACACCGGAGGCGGGAGAAGACGCAGGTGGCTGGCCCGACTGGAGCCGCCCCTGAGCGTGTAACCACACCTGGCTCGGATCCCACGGAGTGGGAGTGCCATAAAGGCCACATTAAGAAGGAGCTAAGTCCAGAATGTACTGACGGTCAGTACACTTAACATATAGGCAGTCATTGGGTGACCTTAAAAAATCAGAATGAAAAGAGAAAAGGCGATGGTATGAAATGGAACCGCGAAGCATTTCAGTTATTAGGTAGATTTCCGATTGTCAGGCTGGACAAACTAATATAAACGGGAAAAGTAATCTGCAAACCAGGAAACAATCAAAAAGGAGAACAGCACTCAAATTTTTCCTTAAGGTGGCGCGAAATAATATTGAAGGCAGATTAATCGAGAAATGTGTATGCGCATACGCGACAACCTTTACAAAGATTTCTTACAGTCGAGTGGACGACAAGAGTAGCAGCGGCCAAAGTACCGTGCCTGGGCTTATATGAAAATTGTAGAGGATACGGGGGAATTGAAAAGGGATGACATTATTTTGTCTAAGGAAACTCGTTCAGCAAGCTTCAGAACGAAAATGTGCGAACGGACATAACCTTATCGAACACCAGATAAAATGTTGGAGGAGCGGGATTTTTTTATGGGCCAGAACTCACCCAATGATGGAACGATAGCAGACCCTGGTCATGGTGAGGGTGTTGCTGGCACACCTAATTCTATTGCCGGTCACAGGGATTCACCATGGATGACATCGAGCGCAGCGGTTAAGTCAACAAAACAGACGCCTGTTGGCTACTGGTAACCATGGCTAAGTCCAGAATGAGCCCCAGTGTGGATATATGGTTCGCGTGTACACACCCATCTCAGCATTCAACTTAATTGGGCCGCGTCCTAGAAGCACGCACAGTCTGGGAACCCCATAAGGATATCGAAGCCCTTTATAGAAACGTCAGAGAGGCATGTGCAACGGCAGCCAACGAACATTTTCTTATTTATCTTTTTAAAGACAAGCTGGGTACCCGAGCCCGTCATAAGGGACGATCTCATTCCGCACGTCTGACGAATCACCTCATGTTGACATAAGACTTGTAGATTTCAGTAGGAATACCGTCCTCTCCGGGCGCCTTGTTGTACAGCCTCTGTATTGCATCGGTGAGTTCTCAATTCGAATGGTTTTTATAAGTTTTACAGGGGGTCCCAGGACCTATTTGAGCAGGTATAAAAGCCTGCGCTTATCGGGTATCCGAAAGACTTGTCAACATCCATGGTTTAGAGGGCTACGCCGTATAGATGTCCGAGGAAGTTCCTCGGAACCAAAATAACCTGCATCACAGGCTGCAACTCGAACTCGATACAGCAACTCGAGAATACCTCTGGTCACCGAGGTGGTCCGGACACTTGCCTCGTCCTCCACCGCAGTTTGGCGTTTTCACCCGCTCCTGGGATGCTCCATAAAAATACTGACGTGATTGATGGAAGTATAGCAACCGACAGTCAGTGCATTTTTTACGATCTACCGGGCCAATTGCTGCGAATATTTGGTCAGGAAAGTGTTATAAATGATAGAATCGAGGAAGCCAAAATACAGCACGACGGGCACGGGGCAGATACGCGAAATGAACAAAGGTTCACACGGGCCTAGCACAAGTTGACCAGTGATCGGCAGGCCTGAACCAGAAAGGCACAGAATTAAGCTAAGAATCTGAACATAAGCAGCAGAATGCAACTAGACTGCAATATACCCGATAACAAATGCACACGGAGACAAATCCCAGGGATCAGTTGGCGAGAATTCAACCGTCCTATCAATAATTTTGGTCTGGCGCTACAGATCCAATAGGGAAAAGTACGAATGGATTTCGTGAATTCACACGGAATGAGCGGACCGCTCCCTGTCGTATCAGTCAAAGGAATCCCAAATTACAGACCGGTTGAGTAGTTTTGGCGCTTTAGCCTTCTAGGTCATGCAAACTCAACAAGGCAATGCCCTGTAAAACCCAAAGGAGCAAGTAGCTTGTCAACCGGCAGTCCCCGTCTACTTCAGTTCCCTAAGAGGACAGTAGACCATTGAAGTAAGTTTGGAAAACAAATTTGATGGAGCATTGAATAATCCCAGAAGCTCAGCTATGTAGGACCCTGTCCTAATAAGTAATTCACGCCTTGTGGGGAAAAAATGTGCAGGTGAAAGGCACATGTTTATCAAGGTCCGAACTCAACTAGGGCGATCCCGCAAAGGCCACGAGTAGTTATTCCATCGAAACCGCAAGGAATGCTGGGCTCCGTAGCTGGACGACTTTTTTTGTCATCTAACGGGATTAATTGCTGAAATATACGCGTTTGACCGACCCTCTAGGACATGCAATTCGTGATCAAGACAACCAGGTAGCCTTCCTTTACGTCCTCTTCTATCCCAATGTTCTTGGTAGCCCGAAAGTCCGTGTTCATTAAAGTGACGTAAGCACTGAGCCTCGCCAGCGACTGTTAAACTGAACAGACATGTTTAGATAGGAGTCTGCTTTAGTTTCAAGACGCACTTTTAAAACCGGATTACAAGGGTCCAGAGATCAAATACGCCCGATAGGTGCCTAGAGCGAAAGACTACCCGAAGTCCTTGGACTGCCATATGCAATTAGGAGACGAAGAACCAAACAGTACGTAACTGCAATTCTTGTGAACACTATACTTCAACAGCGTCTTGGGAGACGTTGGTCGCCTTTCCGAACTTGCGGTTGTGCACGGAAGATGCCAGGTTGTGAAGTAGAAAAAACCGCACTTAAAGGGTGGTGCAGCTGTGGAAACAGTGAGGGAGTGCAGTAAATATCGAATCATTGGTCACAGGACAGTCGGCCACACCGCCGAGTTCGACGAGACTGAAACCGTAACTAGAAGAAACAACTTAGCTGTTGGACTAACTAACCCACAATGTTGCGGCGGACTGACTGGTAACGGAAAAAATTAACTTCCTATGATAATGCTTGTGAGTTAGCGACCAAGAAAAATATATCATGTCGATTGGCGAGAAAAAGCTAAGAGGCGAGCACCCTAGCTACCATCACATTAAGCAGGAAAAATGGCGACTAACTGATACCACATAGTCTGCAAGTGCAATTTCGGAACCAGTATACTCCATATGTGAGCAGTTTGTCTCCTAGTGAACGCAATTGTAGGCTTAGGATCAAAAATAGACAACTAAGCTGCTTGTTTTAGATTAATGGAACTATACAAAAGAACTATGACGAATGAAAGTAAAACTTATGGGGGTTAAAGAAGAGTTAAGTTGGCAGAAGATGAGTGTGGATAGGAAAACAGTATTTCCAATTCATTTTATAGAGGTCGATGCTTGAGGATAATGCAGGGAAGGGAGCACAATTCCAAACTGGACAAATGAAAATAATAGATCGAGCGCCTAGGTAACCAGGTTCATGTCTTTACGCTTCCTTACCCTCCCAAATAACAAAACAATGGTCCGCAAGCAACTCTATTCAACTTATTTGAGTGGAATAAATCGCGAGCTGTGGGTGGCACCAATACCAGGGCGGCCGTGCTTTACAGGCTTATAGGTGATGGAAAACTCCCCAAGGTAATGTCCAATCATTTCAGGGCGAATCTCCACAGAGTTGAATGTCTTCCCGTTGTATACGCCAACAATGGAGCCGACCATCTCGGGTAAGACGATCATGTTCCGCAGATGAGTCTTGACAACCTACAGAAAATGAGAGGAGAATTGGGGCAAACCTCCGGCTTTTCACCAATAGGACAATCCTTCTTGCTTTTTCGAAGCTTCTTAAGGAGAGTATTATGATTTCTGCGGAAGCCACGGGTAATGCGGCGCCGCTGACGGGCAGGCATTAGCTCGGCAAGTTGTTCCCTAAGAAGTAAATGTGGAAAAACTACTCACTTAGTCATGTCCAACAGTTGGTCAAGATCTACGCCACGGTAGAAAAATTTCCTGAAAGTACGCCTCTTCTTAACTTCTTCTTCAGCCTTTAGATAAATAAAACATGGGTATTAGTCTTACCATTATACAGAGAGAGCGCCAAACGTGAAAGGGCTCGAAATGTGCGGTGGAAACTCTCCAGTAAATTAAAACACAGCAAGTTGACACGCAGATTTTCACACGTTCGTGCTTCTTTATCTACGTTTTTGATATTGGTGTAGTCAATTTTAATCTGAAACTGGATTGTTCCGATTCTTCTGTGCAAAAATTGGACTTCGCCAGTGCTCATATTGAGGCGCAATCTTGCTCTTCAAAGTTCCCAACGTTTCAATTTGGGCCCCGGATTTCTTAGAGCTTTTGCACGAGTATCCGAATGCTCTAAATATGAGTGCGGTATGGCGATTATAAACAGAATTCTGCATGGGATTAAGTGTCCTGCCCAGATTGCTGCATAGTGCAAGCCAGTCGTGGTCTCGCGCGATGTGCGTGCAGATCAATCGTGCCTCCAAACACCTTTATCGATAAGCACACACGTAATCTGATTTGAATTGAAAGCACGCGCTTTCGAGTGTATTGCTAGCTGGTATTGTACTTTTGAGTTGTCATTTTTGTTCAACATTGGAGTTCCTTATTTTGACGGATGTGTGCGTTAACATACAAATATAGCTTACTCCACTACCGCAAGATCTTGTTATCACTAATGGAGGCAAAAATCCACATTCCAGGTGTGCGTATAAGTGAAGAAGAAGAAGGTTGTTCGTTCACCGGAATCATGGCTTTATTCATCTGAACTTTCGAACTCTTACTAGAGTCCATCGTCAGAGATAAAACAGCAACATAAACAAGTACCATTTATAGGATAGGGGAGCAGGGGCCAATCAGACAGCAGTGGTGCCAGTCCGGAGGTGAATACGCAGGGCCCTGTATGCCAGTACCAGATCGATAAATCGATTGACCGAGTTCAATATCGAGAACGTGTCAGAAGCAACCGAGCACATTTTTGCGGGACTTGGCGTCGGAATCGCACACCGACCCAAAGCTACCATGCGCATTAAGGTCATGAGAATCAAGGACAGATTAAATCCGATTGAACAGTCGGCAGCAGTTTATCGCATCCCGTGCCAAAACTGTTCCTGTAAATACACAGGACATACTGGACGAATGCTTGGATCGTGCATACACGAGCATAAGCTTGCTGTAAGACGGGGTGACGGTTTATCGCAAGTGGCTGCCCACACCTACGAAATGGGTCACGAGTTTAACTTCACAGCCACGAAGATCATCGCCCACGCCAGATGCAAGATAAGCCGAGAATTGATTGAAGCCTGGGCCTCTGAGGAGAACTCTGTCAATCGATTTATCGATTGGGCGCCGGCATACAGGGCCCTGTGTAGTCACATCCGAACTGGCGCCACTGCTGTCTGATCAGACCCTGCCCCCTATAAATGTTACTCGTTTATGTTGCTGTTTTATCTCTGACGATGGACTCCAGTAAGAGTTAGAAAGCTCAGACGAATAAAGCCATGATTCCGGTGAACGAACAACCTTCTTCTTCTTCTTCTTCTTCTTCTTCTTCTTCTTCTTCTTCTTCTTCTTCTTCTTCTTCTTCTTCTTCTTCTTCTTCTTCTTCTTCTTCTTCTTCTTCTTCTTCTTCTTCTTCTTCTTCTTCTTCTTCTTCTTCTTCTTCTTCTTCTTCTTCTTCTTTTTCTTCTTCTTCTTCTTCTTCTTCTTCTTCTTCTTCTTCTTATTGTTCTTCTTCTTCTTCTTCTTCTTCTTCTTCTTCTTCTTCTTCTTCTTCTTCTTCTTCTTCTTCTTCTTCTTCAGATCTTGTTATATTTCCAAACACTTTTTTCTGTAAGATTTTCAAAATTTTAAGGGCTCTTTATATAAAAGTTGTAAATTTAATGCTGAGTACAAGTTGATTCATTAAATTATAGGAGATTTGGAGAATTTCTTCACATAAGACATAATTTACCCAGGTAGCTGTCTACAGCATGTACTAAGGCATTCCTATATGAATACATCGGGCCAGGTTCTCATGACTACCATGACGAAATTTCATCCGCTTTTATTATCACTCTACAGCAGAAAAGGAACTTAAGTTTATACTCTAGAGTAGTCTGAGTTTTCTCCTCAACATCCAGTGACTTATTGCGTCGCGCAATATACCGCTAAACCTTTAATTCACTTTAAGTTATTTTATTGAACGAATTAGGCTTTTGCCCTTGAGCTCCCTATACAAATTCAAAAATGACAATAGAATAAACGTTTCAAACCATAATTCTGACAAATTAAAATGTAGTGTCATCAATATGTGGGGGGCAGGTGCAAGCTGCCACTGCTGGCACAACCTTCATTATATGTACAATAGTTTCTCAGCAAATAATTATCTAGTTTGTATTTAAATGTATCAAAATTTTCCGAAAGGATCACTTCATCGGGGAGTCAGTTCCATGCTTCAATGACCCTCTGCGAAAAGGCGTTCCGTCGGACGTCCGTATGGAACAACATAGCCTGCAGCTTAAAGAAATGACCCCGCAGATGAGCCATCCCAGTCAATTCAAAGAAGCCCGGAAATTCTAGGGCACACACATGATCTCTGAAAATCTGGAAGCTTTGTATGAGGTTACCACGTGGTTGTCTGAAATGGAGAGGAAACAAATCAAGTTCATCTAGTCTGGCTTCGGAAGGCAGATGACTGAGAATCTCTCCCATTTTTGTAGCCCTCACCTACATTCGTTCCAGGGGTAATAATAATAATAATAATAATAATAGTTGTATTTAATACCGGTTTACAGGCATTGTCAGATGAAATATTCAGTGGGTAGATGCTGGCAGTGAAAAAAAACTCCTGAATATATATCATTATATGTGTTTTTCCTATTTTCATGTTATTCAGGAGAAAAACTGCCGCCTGTAAGGATGATAGCAATTCAGATCAGGGAAGGGCTAACACAATTGCAGTCTGTATGCAGTCTCTCTGTCTTTGCTAGGAACCGGGATTCTGCCTCAGGCAAGAAAGCATCCGTGTACGGTCGCTCACTGTCTGCCGAAGAAGTCAACGGGTGCAGGCTGCAGAGACGGTGCCGTATCCCTCAAGGTAACACCTGGGATCGAGTTCAGATGCCGCGCACTCCGTCGAACAGGAAAAACAGATTCTACCGTGTCGGCGCCCAGAATTCTTGGAAACTGTTCTGAATGCAAAAAAACTAGTAATGGTAATCTTAAACAAAGAATAACTCCGTTGGACTTTTTTATATTATGGGGAAGTTTATTCCACATGGCCATGGCGTTTATCGAAAAAGAACCGTCGATACTTAACTGTGCGAGCTAATGGAAGAAATAAAAAGACATTGCGATGACTGCTGCGCCGAGGATGGTCAAGCTGCCTCACAGTGATAAGGGGATTAAATGTA
>WEDG01005412.1:0-26088 GCA_017591395.1 Schistocephalus solidus
AGAAGGACCCATTCCTTCGCTCCATTGGTGTAAGATCTCGACAAAGGAGAAGTGCGACCTCGTTGAGCAAAGATTGAGTCCACCTCAACTGTTGACAGCAATATAACTTGTATAGGAGGATTCTTGCTACGCGAAGAGAGGCGTTTTGCTTCACTATTTTGTAGTTGAAACCACCCGAGTACAAAAAAAATTCCATAGCAACGTCAACTGGGCGTCTGTGTATGGGAGCATTTTTTAGAAGAAAATTATGATTGCGTTTCTGTCTATCAAAAGCCTCGCTGGCGACCAAGTGAACAAGCGAATCGAGACGCCTGCAATCCCGAGAGGGAACATCAGATATGTTACCATCGAACAGATTGCCGAGTATAGACAAAATGGATCCAAACTTCATAATGAAGTCGTTGCAGTTCTGTAAAGCGGACAGATCTAGCTGTTTAGCTTTAACTATGGGTTGTACATTTGAGTCAATGTTGAAACTGCTAGGTGTATTCAAGCATCGGTTTGGTCCCGAGGCATGTAGTTTACGACGAATTGAGCTTGTTGGTTTCATCTTTCGTCGAAAATAAGAGTAAGATCTACGCAGGATACGCAGGTTATAATAAATGTATGAAATTTCAACCTAAATTCTATCTTAGCGCTTTATAATTATACGTTTTCTACGAGGATTAATAAGAATAGCAAGTTTTAGTTGTCTAAAGACTAGAAATTCAAAACTTTATCAACAATTAAGCCAATAAAGATAGCAGGAAACAAATACATCTATTAAAAGTTGAGAACGAGAAATGAGGCTATGTCAGGTGAATAATATGACTCTGTATAATTCAACCTAATATTAAAGACAAAGACCACAGGTAATTATATACGATTAGGGGCTATAAATGCAAAACTGTTATCGATAATAAAGCCAATAACGACAGTATAAACGAAAAAATACGTCCAAAATTCTAGATTTCACTTAGCTTTCGAAAATCGACCTGCGCGCCTTGACCTTGTTGAACGTTCAACTGCCCAATCTCCCGTTAAGCTTTCATCCTAATTTCAGAAGCATCCTACCATAAGACTTAATATACTCTCGCGAAACAGTTTGTTTTCCGGCATCTTTTTTTAAAATGGGGCTCTTTGATCCCTGACCCCACTTTATTTCCGAGTTTTTTCACTGCTGCATTTGGAGCTCACCATTCTTTTCTAAAAATGGATAATTCTTGTTTTGAAACCCAAATCGCAGGTTGATGGGAAAAAACAATGCTTACTGTCCATAACACTGTTTCCAACGTGTACGTTCTGCCGTGCATTTGGTCGCTCCCACAGACCGCCAATATGCACATTGCCATTATGTTACATTAACCCTAGCTTTGTTTAGATAGTGCAATCTGGGTGCCCAAATTAAAAGCATTTACGTATTTATTATTTATACCCATCACTTGGCAACCGTTCTAGCCAAAGAGGAAAAACTGTTGCTCTTGGGAAGGTAAATAGAGTGGATTGCCGACCTCATGAAATGTCATCCTCGAAAGTTAAAATAGTAGTATGACACCCATTTGATATTTTTTACTGTGTTTTTGTACTGATTTGAGGCGCAAAATGCTGTCTTCTAAGAACAATTTCATTTCAGCTTTGTTTTTGAAGGCAAAACTGGGCGAAATGGGGCAAAATCCGACGGTTGTTGATTTCCGGGGGTTTTCCTACGTTAATGCACCTTCTGGACCAACCCGTCTTGTTTGTGTGCGTTGTTATAAAAAAATATTAATATCAGCTAGAAAGTTTTTAAATATATCCTTCAGAGGACGGGAAATGTGACCTTGCGTTCATGAACTTCAGGTAAATGGATATATGAGAAATTGCATTGTTTTCAGCTAAGCAAGGATGGATTTAGTTTTAAAAATTCAATTTTGCAAATTGGTGACTTCCTTTGCCAAAAAAACTCAGTAATAAACTTATGTGAGTGTATTTTGTTGTACCACACCGATAATTGGAACTGTGAACAAGCATGTTTACGAAAAGCCGCCGGGACATTTTTCTCTGTCATACCGTACGCGAAAGTTGTCCAAACAATATCTATCTGCAGTTGAATATTAATGAATACGGAAAATTGAAACGGAAACGGCAGAACATTGACAGTTCTTCACAAAATCTTAGTATCTATTTGGCCACTCGGTTGTGAATTTTCAATCTTAGAACTGGGGCAAAAAGTTAGCGTGTATAGCAGAAAATATCCCAATAGAAAGAAAAAGGTGAGTTCTTTCATAATCAGCAGACATTCTTTCACTTATGTTTAGCATTGTCCATATAACGGTCAAACGACCCCAGCTTTTCCTTGACTTGATCTTGGAAAACGACTCTACGCAGGCATTTGACGAAGAAATATCTAATTTAAGTGTTTTTAAAGAGTTAAATTATTATTTGAGTTTGTTAAATTGATCTTAGTCATATTAAATACTGAATTATGTCGTGAGCGTTTATTCTTCTCATCAACGAGCTTTTATATTCGAGTGAGTCTACAAATATGACCCAAACGGCCAGTTTTATTAGAAAGTCTGCCTCAGAACTCACTATTTCCGTAAATGCCTTTTAGAAGTATGTTATTTTGAAGATTTTGCTAAACGCATATAACAGAATCTACGTTTGTGGGCATTAGACAAAAAACACAGGAAAGTTTAAAGTATTTACCACCATATCAAAGACGATTTAAAAACCAAAATACTTATGAAGAAATTTAACAAAAGCAAAGTCCTCTTTATATGCATAAAATGGTACGTATACCATTTAACCTCACAATTCTATTTATTTGTCACTGACCGGCTTATGGAATATTTTATTCCTGTGACGTCCCTACCAACACAATCAAGCGAAATCTGCTTGCCTTAATTAAACGTATCTTTACGAAATAACAAACGAAATAAGAAACCACCAATTCTCGTGAAACCGTGTTGGAATATATACCTGATATTTAGGCTGCTTGGTAACGGCTATAATTTCCATTGCCCATAAACTGGAAGACTTCTATCATGGAATATACACTTAAGGACCATTTTCAAAGAAATTATACTTGTGGTGTTTTATTTACTCGTTTGTTTACATGGATAACATTCTGTACTGTTTAAACTTCAGGTTAATTAGGTAGCCCGATTTCCCGTTTTCAGAATTTGCCTCTCTTCTAAAAAAATTAGCAATTCTAAACAACGCAATATAAATTTTCATACCACAATATAGTCACTTTAAGTCACTTTATTGAGGGAAGTAGGCTTTCGCCCTTGAGCTCCCTATTCATATGCAAAAATGTCAATAGTATAAATGTTCACAGTGATATATCTGACAAATGAAAATGTAGGGTCATCGATATGTGTGGGCCAGGCGCAACCTGCCACTGTTTACACAATCTTCATTATATTGACAATAGTTTCTCAGAAAATGAGTATCTAGTTTGAATTTAAATGCATCAACAGTTTCTGAAAGGACAACATCCTCAGGGAGTCCGTTCCATGCTCCAACGACCCTCTGCAAAAAGGCGTTACGACGGACTTCCGTGTGGACAAACTTCCTCTGCAGTTTAAAGGGATGACCCCGCAGATGTTCCGTCCCAGCCAATTCGAAGAATTCAGCAAATTCTAGGGCACAATTGCGGCCTCTGACAATCCGGTAGGTTTGGATGAGGTCACCGCGTAGTTGCCTGTAATTTAGAGGAAACAAATCAAGTTCAACCAGTCTGGCTTCGTAAGGCAGATTACTAAGATTCTTGACCATCTTCGTTCCAGCTGTAGATAATCCTTCTTAAACCACGGACGCCAGGCCTGGATGGCATATTCCAAGTGAGATCGAACAAATACCCCGTAGGTTTTTCGGAACAGTTCCTTATCAATCTGCACAAACCCACGTCTGAGCGCAAATAAGACCTGTGTAGCGCGTTTTGCTGCCTTTTAACACTGTGAAGATGGTTTAAGTGAGGAGTGTATTAGAACACCGAGGTCCTTCTGTTCCTCAACAATTGAAAGGGGCTGCCCATTGAGAATGTATTGGAAGGAATCATCCTCCTCACTGGTCTTTCTGGTACGCAGTCTTAGGACCACACACTTCCCAACGTTAAAATTTAAGAGCCAACGAGCAGACCAGCTGCTAAGACGGTTGAGATCCTCTTGAAGTGCGTGCCTATCGAAATCAGATCTGATGACCCTCCACAATTTAACATCATCTGCAAACATGATGGCGCTGCAATCCAGGTCGTCGACACAGTCGTTGATGTACACTAAGAAGAGTAACGGCCCTAATACCGAGCCTTGGGGGACACCACTTAGAACCGGAGTTGGTGTTGACTTCAAGGTATCGACGCACACAGTTTGCAATCTATCTGTAAGAAAGTCTGCGATCCATGTCAGCAACATTCCTCTTATGCCGATTTCAGATAATTTGTAGATGAGACGTTTGTGTGGGACACTGTCAAACGCCTTCTTGAAAACCTTACCATTTTCGTCTAGTGCACGAGTCCACTGCTCTGTTGAGAGTAATAAACTAGAAAGACAGGAGCGATTCTGTCTGAAGCCATGCTGGAGATCTGAGAGTAATTGGTTTTCCTCAAGGAACTTCATGGTTGTCTTCTTGATTATTGATTCCATTATTTTACAGCAAATGGAGGTTAGGCTGACAGGCCGATAATTGTTTACATTAGATCGAGCACCACTCTTGTATATGGGGTATATATTTGCTGCCTTCCATTTGGATGGCAGTTTCCCTGATTGAAATGACGAATTAAATATATGCGCTAGTGGTTTGGACAGTTCGCTGGCCAGTTCTTTCAAAAACTTGGCCGGTATATCGTCCGGACCAGATGACTTCGCTTCTTTCAGATTTCGCAGTTCTCGTTCGACGAGAGGTTCCTGGAAGATTATATATTCAAGCACTGGACGGGCGTCTATAACAGCACGGTTGACGTGGTCGAGCTGAAGTTCCGGTTCTCTAGTGAAAACCGAGGCAAAAAACCGACCTAAGTACTCGGCTTTGTCGCAATTTTCAACGACTTCAACACCATTCCAATCCATGAGTACTGCTACTGGCTCCTTGTTTTTTAGTCGGCTATTGATATAATGGAATAAAAAATTTGGTTTATATTCAGCCTGTTGAATAATTCTTGATTCAAAGTTCTTCGTTGCCTGACAATTCATTTTTTTCGCAGCGTTTCTTTGATGACGAAATTCTTTGAGATGCTCTGCTGACCCTGTTTGCCTGAATACCTTCCATTTTTTATTCTTCTTCTTTAGCTGCCTGTTAAGTTCTCTTGCTTTTTGAGAACGGTCGCTTAATTACTGCGCTTATTTTACTGCGGTCAAGGTCGAAGGCGGTTGGTTAAAATTTGAAGATAAGTGAATTCCGAATTTTCAACTGATTTCTACGTTTCCTGTAGAAAATATTAGCTTAATTATTGACAATTAATTGTATTTCTACCTCATCATCAGCTGCACATACCTGCAGTTATTGCAATTGAAAAAGGGAGAAATATAGAGTTTTTAAACTTTTTCACCCTACATAGCCTCTTGAAAGTTCTCGCAGATTTACGTCAAAACGACGGAATCTAAAGGCTAATTCTAGAAATAAAGTTGAAATTCGTAAGTTTCCCTTATTTCCAGCGAAGAATAATTTGTAGTAACTGGTATGCCAGTTGATATAATTTTTCATCCTGCATAGCCTCTTCGCTAATTCTATTTTCAGTTAAAACTCGTTACCTAGCAGATATTTGCTTGCAGTGACTTGCTTAAAATATTAAATCTTTTATTCCGCAAAACGTTACTAGTAACAATTTTTCCTTCGTATTATTGATTTGAAAAGTACTTATATTTTAAAACCAATATGAAACCCCCAGTCAGTACTTAGACGCAAAACATCCTCTTCGCGTATAACTTCCACTAGAACAACCCACCTTAAGCATGAAGAAATTAGACCTTGACGCCCTGGAAAACTTTAATACCTTTTATGTCTAAATATGGTTCTCTCTTCACGATCCTTGGTACCATTTTTTTGAGGGAAAGTTGTCTTCACTCACTTCTCAACAATGCGTGAAACTAGAGCCTTTTATAAACATGGTCAGCACTGAGTCACTTGACCGACATAAGAGAAGTTTCAATTTTCTTTTAAAAAAACGTTCCCAAGAGTAAAAATCCCCTGGACGTTGCATTTCATTTCCTTTACTCGTGTGGCTTTTAACTTTAAAGTAGCTGAAGCTAAAAGGTTATCTTCCCGTAGTACAAACCCTCCTATTCTGGTCAAACTTTTTCAGCGATTGAAGTTGACCTTATTTTCTCTAGGCATGAGCACTCAGCTCAATATTTGAAAAAAAACAAGTTGTTTATCTGTAGGGATAAAACTCCAATGGAACGTCGGGTTTCACCCTCATTAGCAAACAAGAAGCCTGTGTCTACACCTTCAATACCAAAAGTTATCTCAGAGGTTTTTCCTGTAGCTAAATCAAGCCCACGGCCCTCCGGATCGACAGGAATTTCGATTCCAGCTGAATCTTCACCCGTTAACCTTGTTTCTGGTTTGAGGGAAATTGTGTCAACTCCACTTCTTTCTCATCCCAAACAAACCATGCCTGCTATACCTGCAAAATCTACTAACCCTAAGAAAACTCCTAGTAAATCTATATCTGTGGCTAATCCAGGCTTTAAAATCAGCAATGGCATTACCGATGGGAAACCTGCTAACCCCTCAGCATCTAAAACAGCTGCGAACGCTAACGTTAGCATCTTTCCCAACCAAAAAATTGTCCAAAATCCACAAATATTTAACGCTTCTAATTATGCTACCAGTTTTTCGAAATCAATTATTCCTTTTTTTCAAATGCACGTTTTTCCGCCAATTTTTGCTAACGTCCCTCAAAAATCTCATTTCTATGCCACCCCCTATCTTTAAAACGCCACAATATAGCCTTCCCTTTCCAAGGTTTTTCATCCAAATATGCCGCTGTACAATAATCTCAGTTCTCTTAACAGTAACATTTCGACAAATTGTAGACCAGAGCAATTTTTTTCCCACCTTTCGTTTCTTCTTTCCAGTTTTCTTCTCCGCCACCAAATTATCCTTTTTTTATAAATACTGATGAGCGTAACCTGCCGCTCAGGAATACGCTCAGCTTAGTTTCACTCAATGCGAGGTCAGTTGTAAATAAGATGGCTGAGCTTAGAACAGTAGCCTTTGAGCTTGATCCAGATGTGCTGTGCATCACTGAATCCTGGGCTCACTCTCTTATTTCTGACTCGACACTTGCTATAGATAATTTCAATTTGTACCGACAAGACCGCGCTGAAAAACGTGGCGGTGGTTGCCTACTTTATATTAAGTCATCCTTTGTACATTTCCTTTTTCATCTGAACATTTTGTCTTTTTCTGGAAATGTATGCTTTGCTTCAGTCATCCTCCCGCACAATAAAAAAGTGGTAATTGGCTGTGTCTATAATCCTGCGTGTTATTCTGGCAATGAAAGCGAGCTCTGTGAACTATTTGAAAAAGTTGCAGACACTCAGTTTGATGTCAAAATAATCGTAGGCGATTTTAATCTGCCAAACATTGACTGGCAGGCCAATTCCTCTCCGCCTAAACATCAGAAATTGGTCGATACTATTAACTTTACAAACATGTCCCAACTGGTCAGATCCGTTACTAGAAATGACAACATTTTAGATTAAATTTTTACAAACGATGTTCACCCTCTCTATATGAATTTCCATCATGATCTATTACAAGTGATCACGCAATAATTCACTGTTGTTTTCCAGTCCCCTTCTTACGAAACCTGAGGTTAAATGCTATAAACTCGACTTTGCTAACATAAACCATGAAACAGTAAATAATTTCGTAAGCAATCTAGATTGGCATAGCATATTCTCAATCAACGATCTAAACTTTTTCCGTGAGCTATTGTAGAGCCTCACAGAAAAAATCCAGGCTTTTATCCCGTTTAAGATTTTTAATTCACATACAGCTTCTTCTACTGTTCCGCATTTTCTCCAGAAGAGCCTTAAAAAATTACGAATGAAACTAAAAGATTCATCTAAATGCTCTTTGTCAGTTCATTTAAGGATTGCACAAATATTTGAATAAGCATCGAGAATAAGGCTCGCGCGAGATAAGCGTAGGGAGTCTCGGGCACTAAGTGATGCCAATTCATCCAAATCCATTGCTCAAATCTTTCATGTTCGGTCATCGGCTAAGCGTCTGAATGTAACTCCGCCCTTACTCGATTGTAACAAAAAACTTGTTACAGATGATTTGGGCAAAGCAGAATTGTTAAACTCGTTTTTTGCCAACCACTTTACCACTGAAACAAGCCCCACTCCCACAATTCCTCTGCTTTCAAATTCGCTTCTAACAACTATTAATTTCTCGCCTTCATGTATTCAAAAAGAAATAGCTCACCTTAAAAATTCACATTCGGTTGGAACTGATAACATTCCAAACTCACTTATCAAACAGTTAAGGGATATTCCACCTTTACGGAGCAAATTATTCTCAGTATTTCTCGAAAATGGTTTCTTCCCCGATTATTGGAAAACTTCTATTATAATACCAGTTTTTAAGTCTGGTTCCCGCTCGGACATTCATAACTATCGCGGTGTTCATAAAACGCCCTCTCTTCCTAAACTCTTCGAAAAACTAATTGCAAAACAAATCACGGATTTTTGTATAAGCAATTAAATTATCAATTCTTCCCAACACGGCTTCTTACCGGACCGTTCTTGTGAAACCTGCCACATGTCTTTTCTAAATCTACTAACCTCTCTTCGTAATGATCATCTATCTGTAGTAGTTATCTATTTTGATCTTAGTAAGGCATTCGATCAGGTGCCTCATAAACGACTTCTAGCTGAACTAGAAGCTATAGGATTTCGTAGTCCCCTTACTGACTTTATTAGATCATACCTCAATGATCGAAAACAAAAAGTTTGAGTAGGGTCCTCATACTCAAGTGCTACCCCGATTGTTAGTGGTGTCCTTCAAGGTACCGTATTAGGTCCTTTGTTGTTCTTACTGTATATAAATGATATTTCATCGATAGTTAAACATTCTCAATCTTTTATTTATGCTGATGACCTCAAATGCGTGTATTCCTTCTCTAACTCTACAACCGAACGGTGCCTAGAACAAATTCATTCAGACTTAGATGCTCTTTCGGCCTGGAGCTCCACATGGCTAATGGAGTTCTCACCTACTAAGTGTCGCTACATGAGTTTTTGGGCCTGTAAGGCTGCCGCAACCTCTTATCTTTGAAGGTTGCCATATGATTGAATGTTCCTCCATCAAGGACTTGGGCTTAAGCTACACCAATAAATTAGATCTTTTCGCCTCCTGCCGATAGAATTACGGCCAAAGCTGCTCAGATTTGCGGCTTTATTTCTTATAATTTCTACCTTCCTGAAATTAAATTAAGACTTTATCGTATGTTTGTACTTCCCATTCTTGAATTTTTGCTGTCCTTTTCTTCGGTTTGATGAACAAATCTAGCCGTTCAAAAATTGAAAATGTCCAAAGACATTTCACAAAAAAACTCCTATTTCCGACTCTTTCAACTACTTCCTACTCAACAAGATGCCAGCTAACGAAGCTAAAATTTCTTTGGGTCAGGAGACTTGAAGCAGGCTTTTGTCTCCTTTTTTTCGACTTAATAATAGTTCAACTCTCCCAAAGCTTTCTGTCATTACCCCCGTTAGTCTTCCTTATAACCTAAGAAATTCTGCACTAATTATACCTCCCCCTGCATCCTCCACGTGTAAACGCTCTCTTCTTTGCTTCTAGGTATAGTTTTCTTTGGAATAACTTGCCAATTAAAATTAGGTCGTTAACTAGTCTATCTGCATTCAAGCGAAGACTGCACATTTATCTTAACACTGATTCTATTAACCTTTTTATTTTTCCTCATCTTTTTCCCAGTAGCTTTCCCCATGACTCGGAGAAAGGACCATCGGAAATTTGAGTAACCCTCTTAAAACTATATTTACGCTACCTCGAGACGCCCATGAACTATAATGTCTCCTTATATCACCCGTCCTCCAAACGATGACGTCATTCGGACGTACAAATTCGGTGGTCCACAGTCTTAAATGCTGCGGTTTCTTTGGATACTAACTATTATCAGAATTCAATTCTGGATCCTATGATGCTGAGGACTTAAGTTCATTGACGCATTTTCGTGAGATTCTGTTGCATACGCCTAAGTGATCAAGAACGAATCACCTCGACGTTTCATTTTCTCATTCTGAAATGCTACTGCAGTATTACCCTATTCTACCACCTGACCATTTTTTCCTAAGCAGTTTTTTTCTCCTACCTTCTATTCAAAAATGAAGGCCTATTGAACTCTGCCTTCATTTTCATGGTAGGAGTTTTTTTTTCACTGCCTATTTTTTCTAGTTCACCATTGATTTTAAAACATTGCTAACTGTTGACATAGCAGGACAAGTTATGAATTTGTACATTTTATCTGCACACATTGTCATAACTTTATTTCGTTACTAATGTTTGCTTAGACAGTACCTTCCCGGTGCTAACCAAATATAAATTCTAAATAAATAAATAAATAAAGTGTAGGCTGATTTCGCATAACGTGCCCTATCTCATGAGATCCATGAGATTTCATGAGATAGGACACGTACAATATGTGTGGATGACAGGACGTCCCGGCAATTCAGAATACAGAGGGTTACAAGACATTCCGCTTGAAGGCAGAATTTCTTAACCGGAAGAGGTAATTAGCCGCAGGGGAGATCGAACTTTTTTGGGATGACAGTCGAAACAACTGTCAACCTGGCGATAAAGGAAAAACAAACCATGTTAAACCACAGTTCGCCTAGAGGCCAAGCTTGAAGGGGACGTTAACGTCTTTGAGGATCATCAAAGCTTAAGGAAATTAAACCAAAATACTTTTTTGCTGACAGAACTTACTACCGGCAGATGGCGCAAACAGATGAATCCACCGTGATCATCGGTAGATTACTTGGTACCGAAATGAGGACGTTGAAATCCCCGAAGATCATCGCTGCAGCTGGGTGGTGCAAAAGCAATGGATTACGCAGCAGCTTAAAAACAAAGGATTGTTAAAATCTAAATAAGTGTTTGAATTTTAACAAGAAAAGCATGCAGCAATCTTCCTTTAAGTTCAAGGAGGACCCTTTTGAAAGTCAACAAGTTGATTGTTCGGTAATGAAGCAGCCAATAATTACTTTATTCTTTCTTAGGCAAGGGGCTTACGAAATTTACATTTGAATACGGCTACCTTAGGCAATGATCTAAGGTCTAGAGAAATATTAGTTTAAATGAAGTTTTATTTGGATGGAAAAAAGTTAGCATTTAGACGTATAGCTGGGATCCAGCGGAATAACCATGGAGGAATTAGGCGTGACATAAGACCGATCTATTGGATTAAAAGCATAAATATGTGAAATAATACGGTCAGAGTTAGTGCGAAACATCTTCAAGTCTTTTAACGCATAAAAATAAATTTTGGCCAATAGACATCTCTCAGTATACGAAATACTGCATCCAGCACGGAGAAAGAGTCTTCTAGTAAATACTCTCGGAAAATTTCCAATTTTTCTGCGATAAAAGGTACTTGTTAGGTCGAAGAAAGAACAGCAGTATTCGCGGACAAGAAGAGCAAACATTTGATAAAGTCGTAGCTTCAGTTCCGGAAAGAAACAGCTATATGTTACCAAACATCATATCTGGACGGCCTTTGCAGAAATAAAATCCGCATGGAATGCTTAGGTAAACTTACTTGTATAAATAAAGCTAAGTTCCTTTATCGTGGAGCATTCTGTGAGTCGGCTATTTTGAAAGATAATAGGGCCAGAATGCTTGACAGCACCAAAACACATGAAAATGCACTTGGGCGAGGAAAACCCCATTTACTATTTGCTCCATCTACTACTTTTGGCAGCTTAAGTAGATCGGAATAAGTTTTCTCAATGCAAATGTCTGCGGTGTTCTTAGAATAAACACACTGAAGGGCATCGGAATCAACCAATGTTTGCGAAATTCCAATTTCTGTTGCAATATCTTTGCTGTAAAAAAGGAAGAGCAGTGGACCTACAACCATTCATTGGTTAACGCCACTCGTTATAGAGTAAGGCGTTGAGTAATTATTACAACCCATGACGGTCTACTAGCCGGTGGATAAGTTAGACCTGATGAAGTCCAGGAGTAGAGACCGGATTCCGAGAAGTTTCTGTTTTACCAAAATATATGTATGTGACACCTTGTAGATAACTACCACTGACTTCTGTTCATTACGAAGGGAAATGAGAAGATTTAAAAAAGACTAAATGTTAAGTTACGGACGATCATTTATGAAGACTTTCCTGATGAGTAGAGTTCAGAAGCTTATTCACTAGCTAGAAACCAAAAATTGAATGAAAAATTATATTTTCAGGGAGGTTTGCTAGCGATTGTATTTACGCATGCCATGATCAATGTTAACACCAGATCGGGATCAAAATTTGAGTATTGAAAGAATAATTGAGGTCTTCTGTAGTTCCAATAAAAAATCTGCTCGATATTTCCAACTGAGTAGAAATGCTTAAGCGACTTGGGAGGTTCTATTTCCGTTTGATAATCGAATACGGGATGCCATCCTTTCCGGAACAGTATGCATTTTAAACGACTTATTTATTTATAAATAAGGTCGTAAGAGAGGTCGATTGTTTTGGGTTTTCTATCTGAAAGCGAACGACAGGAAGAAATTGGTTCGGACACAGTATGATGCGGCTTTGCAAAGAGTGCCCTAAACAATTCCACCATTTGGACGTTTATGGTTTGATGGTCGTCATCTGGAGTGCTATGTTCGTTGACGAACACGTATGAATCGCTAATGGAACTCATTTGAATAAAGGTCTTGTTCAAGCGATCGCATCTACTTCTTCTCACTTTTTTCTGCTTATCCAATGACTCACTGGCCACCAAAGGAAAGAGCGAGTCAAGACGCTCTCAGTTCCAAGAGGGAATTTCAGAAAGTTACCATCGAATAGGTTCCCCATAATAAAGAGAATTGATACAGAATTAAACTTAAGTCATTAAAAATTTGTTCGGCGGACAGATAAAGGTGTGTATTTTTAACAATGGGTTGCTTCTTGGTATCGATGCTGGGAACAATAGATGTATCCAAACAACGCTCGAGTCTAGCTGCTGAGAGATAATGACGAGCTGAGACTATTTTGTTATGCTTAATTTAGACAAAACAGACAACGGATTTATCAAATTACGAAGACTTCTGACTGCGGTCAGAAAATTAGGAACTAATGAAGTCAAGGAGATTAGGCAGGCTGCCGAGGGCTTCCAGTTTCACTAAAAGACGTTTGTGTGGTGCCTTGTCAAAGGCCTTGCTAAGGTCAAAGTAGATCCCAACCCCTGACTGCTGCACATTACGAAGGGAAGTTAAGAAAAGCTAGGTGACATAATTCGCGTGATCTTCCAGGTAGAAAACCATATAACGAATGGCTTAAAAGCTTATTTTCTATGCAAAAGTTGAGAATTTGATAAAGAATATTTTTTAAGACGTTTTTCTAGAGCCGGGGTATGTGAACGCTTCGATAATTATTTAGGTCCGAACGAGATCCTGACTTAAATACAGGAAGAATAATTGGTATTTTCCATAAAACGGGAAAGAATCCGCTTAAAAGATAAACTGGGAATATATGACTAAGCAATCGGGGGGAGCTCGGCCTTCTCTTGATAATTGAGTTGGGAATACCGTCAGTCCCAGAAGAATGTTAGTATTTCAGATGAATTATTAGCTAACGAATTAATTTTATGGAGAAATCAATGGGGCCGATAACATTAAATGAGGATGCCTAAAACGACGGAAACGGTCAAATTCCATCTTAAGATGATTTGTAAAGAAGACACTAAACAATTCTGCCTTGTCAGCGTCTTCAAGAATGAGGTTCGTATCTTCATTTAGTAGTGGAGGAATTTCCTAACCTCATTTAGAGGAGGATCCACGACGGAAAAGTTGAGCAACAGATTTTGCAGAGTTTGGCTCGCTAAGTGCGCAAGATTCCCTCTGTCTGTCATGTACAAGATGAATCTTAGATGCTAATTTAAAAAGCTCTGTGATCCTAAGTCGCATGGATAACAAACTAGTAAATTGGTCTTCTAGCTGGCTCCTCAATTTATTTAGTCATGGCAAACGAAATTGGGGAACGGGGGATTCCAAAGCAGAGGGTTCGACTATTTTAGTTGGCACAAATTCCAGGATGTTATTTGAAACGAACGACATGAAGTCACAAATATTTCCTGCGTCTTTCATGGAGGATAGATGCTGCCAGTCCTATGAGTTAAATAAGTTTTTAATTAAGCTAATATCTGTGAGGTCAAGAGTATGATAGGTACGAACGGCGCTGGCCTTTTTCAAAGAAACAAGCAGAAGGCACCAGTGATTTAATGTATGGTCACTTTGGAAGAGGCCCTGCTTATTATCAACGAAGTGGGGAGCAATTTGGTTTTTGAAAATCAGGTCTAACATATAATTGTATCTCGTTGAAGAACGGACCAACTGAGACTAATTAGAAAAATTAATAGTATCTAGTAAAGGCGGAAACCTGGGTGGACAAAAGTTTGAAATCCAGTCAATTTCACGAAAATTAAAATCTCCAGCGATTATTTTTATGTCAAAATAGGACTCCGAAACGAATTTAAAAATTGCAAAAGGTTTGGCATCCTCATCGGTTGATTAATTAGGCGGGTCGTAAATGCAACCGAGAATCGTCTTTTGTCGGGGCGACAGGATAATGGATGCGAAGCAGTAATTACCAGAGAATGACTTGGCAAATAGATCAAACGGAAAGTGCTTAAATGAAGCTTGAATATACAGAAGACAACCACCACCACGCTTACTTATGCGATCTTGACAGTAGCGGTAATACTAGTCTATGACAAGCAAAGAGTCAGAAATTAAGGGATAGGTCCAAGATTCAGTTACACATAAAACATATGGCATCAACTCGAAAGCAATGGCTTTAAGTTGAGCCATCTTATTTATAACAGCAATATGACATCTAGTGCGGTTTAAGTCACTTAAGTCACTTTATTGAGGGAAGTAGGCTTTCGCCCTTGAGTTCCCTATCCACATGCAAAAATGTCATTAGTACAAACGTTTACAGTGATATATCTGACAAATGAAAATGTAGGGTCATCGATATGTGTGGGCCAGGTGCAACCTGCCACTGTTTACACAATCTTCATTATATTGACAATAGTTTCTCAGAAAATGAGTATCTAGTTTGAATTTAAATGTGTCAACAGTTTCTGAAAGGACCACCTCGTCAGGGAGTCCGTTCCATGCTCCAACGACCATCTGCGAAAGGCGTTCCGACGGACTTCCGTGTGGACAAACTTCCTCTGCAGTTTAAAGGGATGACCCCGCAGATGTTCCGTCCCAGCCAATTCGAAGAAGACAGCAAATTCTAGGGCACAATCGCGGCCTCTGACAATCCGGTAGGTTTGGATGAGGTCACCGCGTAGTTGCCTGTAATTTAGAGGAAACAAATCAAATTCAACCAGTCTGGCTTCGTAAGGCAGATGACTAAGATTCTTGACCATCTTCGTAGCCCTCGCCTGCACTCGTTCCAGCTGTATATAATCTTTTTAGAATTTAGAATTTATATTTGGTTAGCACCGGGAAGGTACTGTCTAAGCAAACATTAGTAACGAAATAAAGTTATGACAATGTAAACAGATAAAATGTACAAATTCATAACTTGTCCTGCTATGTCAACAGTTAGCAATGTTTTAAAATTAATGGTGAACTAGAAAAAATAGGCAGTGAAAAAAAACTCCTACCATGAAAATGGAGGCAGAGTTCAATAGGCCTTCATTTTCGAATAGAAGGTAGGAGAAAAAAACTGCTTAGGAAAAATTGGTCAGGTGGTAGAATAGGGTAATATGGCAGTAGCATTTCAGAATGAGATAATGAAACGTCGAAGTGATTCGTTCTTGATCACTTAGGCGTATGAAACAGAATCTCACGAAAATGCGTCAATGAACTTAAGTCCTTAGCATCATAGGATCCAGAATTGAATTCTGATGATGGTAAGTATCCAAAGAAACCGCAGCATTTAAGACTGTGGACCACCGAATTTGTACGTCCGAATGACGTCATCGTTTGGAGGACGGGTGATATAAGGAGACATTATAGTTCATGGGCGTCTCGAGGTAGCGTAAATATAGTTTCAAGAGGGTTACTCAAATTCCTGATGGTCCTTTCTCCGAGTCATGGGGAAAGCTACTGGGAAAAGATGAGGAAAATTAAAGGTTAATAGAATCAGTGTTAAGATAAATGTGCAGTCTTCGCTTGAATGCAGATAGACTAGTTAACGACCTAATTTTAATTGGCAAGTTATTCCAAAGAAAACTATACCTAGAAGCAAAGAAGAGAGAGCGTTTACACGTGGAGGATGCAGGGGGAGGTATAATTAGTGCAGAATTTCTTAGGTTATAAGGAAGACTAACGGGGGTAATGACAGAAAGCTTTGGGAGAGTTGAACTATTATTTAGTCGAAAAAGGAGACTAAAGCCTGCTTCAAGTCTACTGACCCAAAGAAATTTTAGCTTCGTTAGCTGGCATCTTGTTGAGTAGGAAGTAGTTGAAAGAGTCGAAAATAGGAGTTTTTTTGTGAAATGTCTTTGGACATTTTCAATTTTTGAACGGCTAGATTTGTTCATCAAACCGAAGAAAGGACAGCAAAATTCAAGAATGGGAAGTACAAACATACGATAAAGTCTTAATTTAATTTCAGGAAGGTAGAAATTATAAGAAATAAAGCCGCAAATCTGAGCAGCTTTGGCCGTAATTCTATCGGCAGGAGGCGAAAGATCTAATTTATTGGTGTAGCTTAAGCCCAAGTCCTTGATGGAGGAACATTCAATCATATGGCAACCTTCAAAGATAAGAGGTTGCGGCAGCCTTACAGGCCCAAAACTCATGTAGCGACACTTAGTAGGTGAGAACTCCATTAGCCATGTGGAGCTCCAGGCCGAACGAGCGTCTAAGTCTGAATAAATTTGTTCTAGGCACCGTTCGGTTGTAGAGTTAGAGAAGGAATACACGCATTTGAGGTCATCAGCATAAATAAAGATTGAGAATGTTTAACTATCGATGAAATATCATTTATATACAGTAAGAACAACAAAGGACCTAATACGGTACCTTGAAGGACACCACTAACAATCGGGGTAGCACTTGAGTATGAGGACCCTACTCAAACTTTTTGTTTTCGATCATTGAGGTATGATCTAATAAAGTCAGTAAGGGGACTACGAAATCCTATAGCTTCTAGTTCAGCTAGAAGTCGTTTATGAGGCACCTGATCGAATGCCTTACTAAGATCAAAATAGATAACTACTACAGATAGATGATCATTACGAAGAGAGGTTAGTAGATTTAGAAAAGACATGTGGCAGGTTTCACAAGAACGGTCCGGTAAGAAGCCGTGTTGGGAAGAATTGATAATTTAATTGCTTATACAAAAATCCGTGATTTGTTTTGCAATTAGTTTTTCGAAGAGTTTAGGAAGAGAGGGCGTTTTATGAACACCGCGATAGTTATGAATGTCCGAGCAGGAACCAGACTTAAAAACTGGTATTATAATAGAAGTTTTCCAATAATCGGGGAAGAAACCATTTTCGAGAAATACTGAGAATAATTTGCTTAGTAAAGGTGGAATATCCCTTAACTGTTTAATAAGTGAGTTTGGAATGTTATCAGTTCCAACTGAATGTGAATTTTTTTAGGTGAGCTATTTCTTTTGAATACATGAAGGCGAGAAATTAATAGTTGTTAGAAGCGAATTTGAAAAGCAGAGGAATTGTGGGAGTGGGGCTAGTTTCAATGGTAAAGTGGTTGGCAAAAAACGAGTTTAACAATTCTGCTTTGCCCAAATCATCTGTAACAAGTTTTTTGTTACAGTCGAGTAAGGGCGGAGTTACATTCAGACGCTTAGCCGATGACCGAACATGAAAGATTTGAGCAACAGATTTGGATGAATTGGCATCACTTAGTGCCCGAGACTCCCTAAGCTTATCTCGCGCGAGCCTTATTCTCGATGCTAATTCAAATACTTCTTCAACCACGGACGCCAGGCCTGGACGGCATATTCCAGGTGAGATCGAACAAATACCATGTACGTTTTTCGGAAGAGTTCCTTATCAATCTGCACAAATCCACGTCTAAGCGCAAATAATACCTGTGTAGCGCGTTTAGCTGCCTTTAAACACTGTGGAGATGGTTTGAATAGCCAAACCAGGGTTATCATTATTTATAAAAATATAGAGGTGGGTAGAGGTGGGTGACTCGCATAAACAGGTTTTTTTCAACTCTCTCCCGCGGAAATCCCGGAACGCCGGGAACTTGGCTTTGAATTACAATGAAGACTGAAGGGGAAGGTAGTTCAAAATATTATGACGTTTCCATTGAATCAACCAATTGTATTAAGGACAACGAAATACCCTCTTCTAACGCCAACGCCATTTTGGAACCGATCTGCAAAAGAGACAAAAGAACCAAGGCAGTAACGCCCAGTTTTCTGAACGAAGAAACCAAAGTAAACAAAACATATAAACCAATGGAACAGGCCTGTGGGATTGACGTCTACGGGGACGCAGTAAAGCCAATAAGATTGAAAAGCGCAACCAAAAGTTTGGTTTGCGCACAACTGAATTGCAAGTTACAAATACCCAAAGCATTTAATCTATACTTAATGAGTTTAAAAGTTGCTTTACCGATGTATCTCTGGATATGATAGCGGTTACCGAAACCTGGCTGTACAGCAGTATTCTCGATAGCGAAGTTAAATTGTCTGGATACCAAATATCTCGGAGGGACAGAGAAAACCGCCAGGGTGTTGGAATACTTGTGTATGTGAATGAAGTCCTAATAGTGTCTGACAAGAAAACCAAGTTTTCTTGCAGCATGGAAACCATACGATTGACCATCAAGGCTCTTGGCCTTCCATGTCTTGATATCCTCACTATCTATCAGCCACCTAAGACAGACCGAGTCGTAGACGCCACCTCCTGAAAAAATTTATGAAATAATTCAGTTGACCTTATGTCATGACCTTATGGTATTTGTTGGAAGACCCTATAAGAACCACCAATTATTTGTTCTCCAACTTGGACAATTTGAACTCCATTAGCACTTCACTAGGACTGAACCGGACAATACTGTTTCATCTGCATGTACGTACTTGATTCCTGCTCATCTAGAATTTTTTCTCGTGCCGAAATTCATCATAAAACGGCATAAAATTGGAATTTGTTTATCATCTTATTCAAGTTGACTACGCAGCCTCTGAACCAATAAAATCTGACAAATACTCAAGGAACCAAATGTTTACTACCTCGTGAAGATCTGAAGTCACTTTAAGTCCCTTTAAGTCACTTTATTGAGGGAAGTAGGCTTTCACCCTTGAGCTTCCTATTCACATGCAAAAATGTCAATAGCACAAGCGTTTACAGTTGTATATATATAAGTTATGGAACTCGATTGAAAAACCGGAGGATGCGCGGAAATTACAACAAAACTTAGATCGCTTGCAAACATGGTGTGATGAGTGGATGCTGAACCTTAATCTTAACAAATGCCAAATAATCCGACTGCGGTCTAGTTCCAGAAGGATGATTAGGTTTGAATACCAATACTTCATCAGTGGTCACCAACTCCAGGAGGTAAATATTCTAAAGGACTTGGGTATATGGATAACACCAACTCTCAAACCATCGTCGCACTGTGCGAATATCGCTAAGAAAGCTATGTGTATCTTAGGCGCAATCAGGAGGTCCTTTGTTAATATTGATGGAGAGCTTTTTCGGCGCGTGTTTGGAACATTTATCCGGCCGGTGTTGGAATATTGCGTTCAGGCGTGGCGCCCTTGGACGAAACATGACTACGCTCTGCTGGAGAAAGTTCAACGGAGGGCAACGAAACTAGTCAGCGGATTGGAATGCCTACCCTATGAGGGCCGCCCAGAAAGACTTAAAATTTTCCTCTCTCTTATAGGCAATACAGAGGGGATATGATCTTAGTCTTCAAACTGGTAAGGGAAGTTGATTGTGCACTTCAGATGGCATCTTTTTTGAGTTGGCAAACATGACAAGTCTCCGAGGTCACCAATACAAACTGAAAAGAAAACACGCTAAACTTGAAGTGCGGGCCAACTTCTTTTCCCAACGGGTGATTGAAGAATGGGACAAACTGCCAGCTTCGGGTGTTCAGGCTGAAAGCGTAGAAATGTTTAAAAGAAGACTTGATGCATTTTTACTTGATGAATATATATTTAGTCGACAGCAATGATCGATATACTAAAACGACTATCGCCATGTAACATTTGCTTGTTTTGCTACAGTCTATCTGTAAATAGGGTTTTCAAAGGCTCTGCCTATCTCCCTTATATATACTGAATTATACTGAAATTAGTTTGAATTTAAATGTGTCAACAGTTTCTGAATGGACCACCTCGTCAGGGAGTCCGTTCCATGCTCCAACGACCCTCTGCAAAAAAGGCGCTCAGACGGATTTCCGTGTGGACAAATGTCCTCTGCAGTTTAAAGGGATGACCCACAGATGTTCCGTCCCAGCCAATTCAAAGAAGTCAGGAAATTCTAGGGCACAATCGCGGCTTCTGACAATCCGGTAGGTTTGGATGAGGTCACCGCGTAGTTGCCTGTAATTTAGAGGAAACAAATCAAGTTCAACCAGTCTGGCTTCGTAAGGTAGATGACTAAGATTCTTGACCATCTTCGTAGCCCTCGCCTGCACTCGTTCCAGCTGTAGATAATCCTTCTTAAACCACGGACGCCGGGCCTGGACGGCATATTCCAAGTGGGATCGAACAAATACCCCGTAGGTTTTTCGAAAGAGTTCCTTATCAGTCTGCACAAACCCACGTCTGAGCGCAAATAAGACCTGTGTAGCGCGTTTTGCTGCCTTTAAACACTGTGAAGATGGTTTAAGTGAGGAGTTTATTAGAACACCGAGGTCCTTCTGTTCCTCAACAATTGAAAAGGGCTGCCCATTGAGAAGGTATTGGTAGAAATCATCCTCCTCACTGGTCCTTCTGGTACGCATTCTTAGGACCACACACTTCCCAACGTTAAAATTTAAGAGCCAACGAGCAGATCAGCTGCTAATACGGTTGAGATCCTCTGGAAGTGCGTGCCTATCGAAATCAGATCTGATGACCCTCCACAATTTAACATAATCTGCAAACATGATGGTTATGCAATCCAGGTCGTCAACACAGTCGATGATGTACACTAAGAAGAGTAACGGCCCTAATACCGAGCCTTGGGGGACACCACTTAGAACTGGAGTAGGTGTTGACTTTGAGGTATCGACCCACACAGTTTGCAATCTACCTGTAAGAAAGTCTGCGATCCATGTCAGCAGCATTCCTCTTATGCCAATTTCAGATAATTTGAAGATGAGACGTTTGTGTGGGACACTGTCAAACGCCTTTTTGAAATCAGTGTATATGACGTCAACCCTACCATTTTCGTCCAGTGCACGAGTCCACTGCTCTGTGGAGAGTAATAAACTAGAAAGACAGGAGCGATTCTGTCTGAAGCCATGCTGGAGATCTGAGAGTAATTGTTTTCCTTAAGGAACTTCATGGTTGCCTTCTTGATTATTGATTCCATTATTTTACAGCAAATGGAGGTTAGGCTGACAGGCCGATAATTGTTGACATTAGATCGAGCACCACTCTTGTATATGGGGTATATATTTGCTGCCTTCCATTCGGATGGCAGTTTCCCTGATTCAAATGACGAATTAAATATATGCGCTAGTGGTTTGGACAGTTCGCTGGCCAGTTCTTTCAAGAAATTGGCCCGTATATCGTCCGGACCAGATGACTTCGCTTCTTTCAGATTTCGCAGTTCTCGTTCCACGCGAGGTTCCTGGAAGATTATATATTCAAGCACTGGACCGGCGTCTTTAACAGCACTGTTGACGTGGTCAAGCTGAAGTTCCGGTTCTCTAGTGAAAACCGAGGCAAAAAAATGAACTAAGTACTCGACTTTGTCGCAATTTTCAACGACTTCAACACCATTCCCATCCACAAGTACTGCTACTGGGTCCTTGTTTTTTAGTCAGCTATTGATATAATGGAATAAAATATTTGGTTTATATTCAGCCTGTTGAATAATTCTTGATTCATAGTTCTTCCTTGCCTGACAAATCATTCTTTTTACAGCGTTTCTTTGATGAGAAAATTCTTTGAGATGCTCTGCTGACCCTGTTTGCCTGAATACCTTCCATTTTTTATTCTTCTTCTTTAGCTGCCTGTTAAGTTCTATTGTTAACTAGGCGGGGCGACTATTCTTTTTTTTGCACCTTCACTGGACAAAAGTGTTCAATCAGATCAAGTGAGACTGTCTTAAATTATCGCCAGTCATCCTCTGGATTCCCTTTAAGCAAAAAATCCCATCTCATAGACATCAGTTCTTTCCTAGTCGCGTTAAAATCAGCCTTCCATTTATTTCGCTTGCATTCCGTTCCATTCTGGCGCTGAAATATAAAGTGAGTAATCCCACAGCAACGTAATTTGGTCACTCATACCTAGGGGTGCAATAGAATTCACTTCCTAAATATTAGATGCGTCCTTTGTGTCATACTTGTACGAGGCAATTGGATCTCTGGTTCTCTCTAAATCTCGTTGATATATTAACATTATGTGCCGGAGGTTGATCGAGAGTGGAATCCATTAGCTTGCGGCCAAACGAAGTTGGCGCACCGTCAACTGCCAGATTTACCCAGTCTTCTATATGTGCATTGAAATCTTCAGCAATAAGCACCTTCTGGTGACTTGCTACTTCCTTGAGCAAATGGAGGAGGGACTCATCAGCTGCACTTGGAATGTTCGGTGGTCTGTAGATCGTCAAGAATTGTAGGCTCTGTGAACAATCCTTTTTAATCTTTATCCAGAGAAATTCATATTCAAGAAAGATGGAGTGTGCTCGTTCGACTGCCGAGATTCCTGTCCTAACATATACGGCCACTCCTCCTCCCTTTCTATTTTCTCGGTCTTTTCGAAAAAGTTGGTATCCATCTATCGAAACCTCACTATCCGCGATTTCCGCTTTGAGCCACGTTTCCGTAATGGCAACCATATCGGGGGTTCGGTCTGATACTAATGCTTTGAGTTCATCTACTTTCGATAGGAGACTCTGAGCATTTGTATACAAACATCTCAATTTAGACTGGGTAACTCCTCCATATAGACTTCTGCACATTTCGTGCGATTGAATACTAGAGTCTGTCATTGTTTTCCGAGATGAACTGGTGTCCATCCCGCCGACGCTGAGTTCTGATGAGTGGTCGTCATCCGAGTTCTGGAGCGCCTTCTTTTTATTATTCAAGCTCTGTACAATTGGGTACATCGTATTTAGTGTCCTCCGTCTCGGCGAGAATCCACCTTGATTATGTACGGGGTCTGCCATAAGAAAGACCTCTTTATCAATTTTATTTTCCCGTCCTTTATTTGGAGCCATTTTTCCCCCTACTCGGTCCTCCTCTTCAGTTCTGCTCTCAGCATCCTCATGTTGTACCTTTCCTTAGGTTCGTAATCCGGCTGAAAAAACACATCCCTGTGTGAGCTATGGAGAGCCGTTCTCCATTCTAGGAGGCGTTAAGCCTGAACATCATTTTCAAGAATGATTTTAAGAGGCCTTGGTGATGATTGTTCATGTGAAACATCCGCTTTTCCTAAACGGAATGCTTTGTTCACTGTTACGCATTCGCCATCTCGAAGAATCGAATATGAGTATTCTCGGAAAAGACTGAGGTCATGTTCTACCCTTTCCTTTGCAATCAGAGAAGTGGACTCGGGAACCCCTTTAATAACGAGATTGCGTTTTCGGTCGAAATGTATGTTTGGTGACTTTGAGTTCAGATTTGTTGATAGAGCATCAGTATCAGGAAGAATGCTACTCTGGTCAACGATGTTATTCGCGTCAGTATAAGCAACTATTCCTAAAGTTAATGGCAAACCTCTTTTGGAAACTTTGCCAATTTGTCCTGCACTTGCTCCTGTATTACCAACAGAGGATTGCACTTGAGCATCTTTCGGTAAGAACGAGCTTTTTCCGGAGTTCAAACCACTTTTTGGTGAAAGCTTCTTGGCCCATTTCGACTTCGAATTCTTCGTCTTCGATGCTTCAAATTCGACGAGCTTTTCAACTTCACCCTTTTTTGTATCATTCAGCGACGATGCCGCATATGTTTGTGTATCCAGCACATTTCTGCTTCTGTCTAAGCTCGATGACAGTATTAAGGTGCATGAGCTGGTTTTATCTCCCTTTTGAAGGAAGGAAATGCCTACTGATTTACTGAGCTCTGTAAACGCAAGGTCTTAAAGCTCTACATTAGGTATTCTTAAGGAAGCTTTATTTGCATACGTTATTTATTTGGTTGGAATTCTCGTTGCTCCGGGTGTTTTTTTTTTTTTCGGGTGAACTATGAACCTTCTCTTTGAGATCGGCCATTTCTTGTTTCAAGTTACTTATCTCTTTCTCCATCAATAAGAATTTCTGCAAGAGATTTAAACACCCCATGCACTTTTCGTCCTCGTAGGTGACATGCATTAGTGTTCCCAGGTTTTTTGCCCGCTTGGCAGGAGGAGAAGTGGTAACAGAATATCTGTCTTTGTCATCTTTTTTTGTTTGGATAACATTTTGTTTTCCAAATTGTTGTGAGGACGTAGCGCGGTGGTTATGTTAGTCGCCACTTAAATCTGTGACCTGGGTTCGACACCCGCACCGCGAATTTTTTGCCTCCGCACAACAGAGTCCTGAGCGTCTGCGTTTTCCATACCTCTTAAGACTGTATTTGAATGCATTTAATTTAAAAATCCTCTTAAATAACTGGGCTAGGACGCAAAAGTATTCAGCAGTCAGACTTCTAATAAGCATGCAACGACTCAGCCTTTGTTGCGACTTCTCCCTCCCTGATGAAAGCAGATTAGAGCAGCACACCGCTGGCGTGAATTTGGAAGCAAGTGAACGTTGAAGCTTGTATTTCTCGTAGGGATAATGTCCTGGACGTGGAATAATCCTCAGTGATGGAATATTTGGATAGCCGCAGAAATTTATTTCCCAAATTTAGAGACTGGACAATCCACTCAAGAGTTATTCCAACTCAACGCATCTTCTACACTGAGGTAGAGACTTAAACTTCGTAAACTCAAAGGAGCTGAAATTCGAAAGCAATTTCAAACGACGCGCTGAATTTGCCAGGACCTTATCCAGGACCTTCAACATCTCCGAACGGTTGAGTCATTCCTGCATATTTTGCACACCATTTTCAGTTTTTTAAAAGCGTTTTTGAATTAGTAGGCGCATTTTTTACTCATATTGCTGTAAAAACTCGCCATACTCCAAACCCAGTCTAATATTTCGTTATATGCCCAAAACAGAGCATACGCACACGCATTGTTTTTAACACGCATGGACTCTAAGCAATTGTTTGATAGCAGCAAAACTAGTAATGGCACTTCCTTTAAAGAAAAGCCTGTTGAGCTTGCATCGGCATCCACGAGTGGCCCTCGATCATTTTACACTTAAAACCAAGGACCAGCAAAGCGCGCAAAAAGCGAAATGGCAGCCAAATCCGATGGATACGAGGACGAATGTTGTGTGGGATGTTCTTATAAATTACTTAGAGTTAAAAAACTGGAAAATGAGCTTGCAGACTTAAGTAAGCTCTTGCAAGATAACAATACTCGACGAAATACGGTTAGCCATATAACAGTTGAAAAAGCAGTGACCAAAGCACCAAAAGTATAATTCAGTATATATAAGGGAGATAGGCAGAAACTTTGAAAACCCTATTTACAGATAGACGTTAGCAAGATAAGCAAATTTTACATGGCAATAGTCGTTTTAGTATATCAATCATTGCTGTCGACTTAATATATGTCCATCAAGTAAAAATGCATCAAGTCTTCTTTTAAACATTTCAAAGCTTTCAGCCTAAACAACCGAAGCTGGCAGTTTGTGCCATTTTTTTCAGTTCAGTGTATTTTAGGAAAATAGGCTTACGCCTTTGAAATCCTA
>WEDG01005414.1:0-18648 GCA_017591395.1 Schistocephalus solidus
TAGTGTTATTTCATATAAAGTTTTGAACTTGCTAATTGCATTTTTGAAATTATAGAGAGCATACAAATTAAGGTACCCCATGTATGTAAACGCAACCACATATTGTGGAAGATTTGTTAAACAGAAATTGGCATTTACTACTATAAAATCTTACCGACTGACTTTACAATAATTTAGGTATATTTAAATTATTTGAGAGAATTAACATTAATTCGGAGGCTGTCTTGGAATGCGTCCAGTTCGCCCGCTTCTAACAACATCTGAACGACATTCACAGAATAAAAATTTGTCTTACACAATAAAATAATATACATTAAATTGTTAAATACAAAATAATGCATTTTACGTGTTGATAGACCCAAAACATATATACCTGAAAAAAATACATATTTCAGGTACACATGTACCACAATTCGCATGTAGAGTCTTTAATTTCACAGTTTTCCTGTGAATAAGAGTAATAATAGTATTTTAATAATTTAAATCGGAGTAAGAATAAGAATCCCTGGTGCCGTTTTCGGACGTCCGTTACCAACCGCCTGCTTTTTCTTAGCACCCGTGATACAGCTTACATTCCTACCCTAGCATCCTATCACGCACATCAAATTATTCAACCTGGAGTCAGAAGCAAGACCTTAATATCCATTCACCTACACATAACCCAGGATGATCTTGCAAGCGTTCGGATGTGTGGAAAATTTACCTGTGTAATTTAGGCCTGATTTGTGTCCGATGGTTAACCCTATTCATGCCAACATATGCTTTGATTCTGACCTCATTTGATTATACGGTGGATCAGCACGCAAGTACGTTAACTTTCTTAACATTGCGGATGGAAACGACCCGAGAGACTGAATCCCAAACATCCACATCGGTAATCAGTATGACCAATAAGTTTGTTGAAGTTTGCCATTAATTAGGAAGAAAAACTGAGAATCATTATTTTTTTCAACCACTAGATGATTCTGCAGCATCACTGTCGTTGTCGATAATGGGTGTATGTTTTGGTTCATAACGATTAAAAACTCACTTAGCCATGAGGGGTTTCTAGCGGTAGAAGCACGAGTTTCCCCTAGTCCAGTGTATTGGAATTTATCTTGGTCGTCGCAAAATGCGAATAGCTTACAGAAAATTACTGTCCCATATCGCAGTTAAATCGGAGATATTTCAGATGAAAATTAACCTCTTGTCTGCCCGCATATGACATCGTCAAATGGGCACTCGAAGAAAACAAGCTATATTACATTTGTTGAGTAGGAAATGTCGGGTAGACATGTGTAATACTTCGCGAGACAGCTGCATGCCCAAACGGTATGCAAGTAAATAACTCTAATAATAATACTGATAAGGGTATTAAAGCAATATTTACTTGAATTATATTTAAGTAAAAGAAAAAGGAGACCTGAAACCGAGGGCAGTCAGCCGGTTCTTACCACCTGCTTCTTTGTTTGACATTATTGATAGAGCTACGCCAGTCCACTCTAGGCCGCGTCATCTTAATCAACTGGCATATAAAGCAAAAATCAGATACTTATAAAACCTCATCTAAACCATGATGCTTTTGCCGGAAGTTTGAATTTGTGATATATTATTCCAACGCTTTTAAATATAGCTTGTGTCAGCTGATTCAACCAACTTCTCCCTCCATATACATAAATACCAATGTCATTTTCTTTTAAGATCGATCAGAAATTGAGCTTGTAAACATTTCTGTGCATTGCAGGTGAGGACAAGTCTACACTCGTAGAGGTCGGTTTCCAGGCAACCACATCGGAAAGCGGTATGATCAGTCAGTTTGTTGCAGTAGAACCCTAATTAGAAGGGAGTATTGTGAATAGCTGCTTCGGATTAATCATTTGAGGGCAGAAAGAAAGAATGTATATATTGTCTTATTTGACATCATGGTGAAAAGCATTTCAATAAACATATTTTATGACTTCGCATTGAAACCGATCTCATGAATGGACACCGCTCACTTAGTTCTAGTGCTTTCTGACGTTAAAACATTTTGCTAGTCACAGGCTCAAAAGGAAAAGAGCGACCGTTACGCCTAAATGCAATCACTGTAAAATATCCTTCTCCATGGACAGATCACTTGTACGCTATTGTTCTCTTCAGACACAAGATAACAATACAGTGATATGGACAAGAGCGTGTTGTTTGCTGTGCAGATTTGGTTTATGTTATCGGCATTGCTTCCTAAAATCAGCAGTTTTAAGTTAAAAGGATATTCCGTCAAACGTGGTGTAGAATGAATTATGGATATCTGCACCCCAATGTACCTGATGACTAGCTATATTGCTGTAAAAAACTAAACATTATATTCGGATTAGATGCGGCGTGCTGATTTCATGCCTTCTAGATTGGGTTACATAGTTGTCTACTTACAACATAATATTCCTAACGTTGCTGACTTATGTTTTACGTGTTTTCTGGTACATCTGCAAGGTCAATAAGCAGCTTAATGATATTTACCTGCGTTTGAAACGTTTAAACAAATGTAAGGTTCTTGAGGTGAATAAATTTTCACATTTTTATTGAAAACAACACGAAACATATGTTAGCATCTTCCAGCGTTCGGTTACTTGCATGGAAGACACTAGTATTCTGCCACAATTTCTTACCCAACCTGGTGGCAACGGATCGGTTTTCGTTATATTTTTGTACAGCCTGTTCTGTTTTAAGTGCCATCCCAATTTTTATGGTTTGCTTTTACGCATTCCTTCGATTGGGAACATAATCAATTATGCGTGGTCTGCTTTGTTCGGCTGAATACGACCATATTTTGCCCTAATGAAGCATTTGACATCTGCCAAGACTTTGAATTGAGCCTTCTTGTGCTCTCCTTGTTAAGATTTAACAACATTTTTATTACTGCTCCTCACCACCAAAGCTTCAAATAATCAGTAACATTCCTTTTAAAAAATGGCACTGCGGTATACGGAGTAGATATGGCCACATTGTGTCACAAATTGATAATACAGCAAAGAAGTGACAGGAGCCAGCTTGAAACGAATTGACACAGTTCCAAGGACACTGATTCTGATGACTCGACAAAAGCTGGACTATTCAGAAAGTCCGAGATTCGGTGCAAGTATAAATGATATACACGGTGATGAATTTAATGTGGTAAGAAAACTGTTACAAATTGATTTTTGAATCAGTTATTCATGTTATTGAGGTTGGCTACCGTTTTGACCTCGTCAACCTTATTCCCGTCATATTCATACTTTAAGAGTTCAACTTATACTACAATGCTTCTCACAAGGTCTATGAAAATTTGAACAGATTGTCCGTTTCTCATTCACTGCCATTTGGCCAGAAGAAATTTATACAATAGTAATGTGTAATGTAACTAATGCAATCTTGTCTGAGCTGTGCGAGCTCTCATCTTACTGACCTAAGTAACTAAATGGAATACGACGACGGACAACGACGGACACTAATTTCAGTGCACTGGGGGTGGTGATTACTGTAGAGAAAGTTACTCTCCATGGAATCGTACATTTCCAGGAGGTATGTTCCACTGTTGAATTAATTTTGGGGCCATCTATCTCATCTCCCATCTCTTAAACGCTTTGCGAAAGGGGATCATCCGGTTTGTTTGTTCTCTCCAGTTCCGGAGGCAGCGAACATGATGACTGTTCTTGCGAAACATTTGGGACATAAGAAATGCATTGGCGGAATCCACGCAACAAGAATAACAAATTATTCTCGTCGATGGCCATTGTACGGTTGGATGAAAGCAGAAAAGCAGATTGCAGTGGGAATCATGCAATCGCATCTCAAGTGATTTTATTTCTCTCAATGGCCTAAGAAACTTAATGGAATACGATGTTGTGTCGGGGGTCTGCACCCGGCCCACGACGGAGCCGAACGTGCTGGAGGTGCACAGTTTGATTACTGTTGAAACAATTTTATTGAGGGAAACGTAGATTTCTTTTTTAATTAATTAGAGTTTAAAGGTATTCCGCTGAATCTTATACGTCTGCTTATGCGGCTGAACGAAGGGCCTGCGTGTAGCGCAACCAGGGTATTTGGCAGATTGGTCTCCCCACGGTAGATATCTTATGTGAATAAGGTCTCCTGAGTGGTCTTTTTAGCAAACATACCCACTAACCTATAAATGGGGACATTGATCGACGTTCTCGGTTCCTGTAAAAAAAGGTCACCTGAACTGCAGGCACAATCCACCTATTACGTGGAAGGCCCTTCTACGTCCTATGTACATCATTCTCATTTTTTGCGATTGTAGAGAACCGTTTTTTCGTCACGTGAGACAATCTGTCACAAAACGCGCATGTTGAAACCTGTGAGGCCTCAATTTCGAAATGTCCTGTATATGTTCAGACACAGCCAAATGACATGAAACTTTAGGCGTTTTTGTGTTTTACCCGTAAGGCTGTTAATGTTGTGCTAAATAAAGCTATTTTCGTCCAGCGTGAAACTCGGGACTGATAGCGTTTATGATTGCTGAGATTGAGCACACTATTGGATTTATTCGATGTTGCTGAGAGGATAATTTGAATCTTATTAAAATAGTAATATCATGCTTATTAAGGCAGTATTTTACAGTGACCATCATCACAGCATTCAAAATTCAAGAAAGTGGAGAAAGACAAGGACAGCACGGATGAAGTAGAGGCAAAGCTGACCAACTCCTTAATAAGACTACGCAGAGGGTGTCATAAATAACAATGACCCCGAAATCCTCCGTCACATTATTTGCTTACGAATTAGTTCTATTGAGAAATCAATGGTGCAGATAACGTTGCCTGAGGATACCTGAAACGTTGGAACCGGTTCATATTTCATCGTAAGATGGTTTGCAAAGAATGCACAACACAATTATGCCATGTCAGAGTCTTCAAGAACGAAGATCTTGTCTTCGTTGAGTAATGGATGAATTTCATAACCTCGTTTAGAAGAGGATCGACGGCGGAACAGTTGAGCAACAGATTTTACAGAGTTTGGTTCGCTAAGTGCGCAAGATTCCCTCTGTCTGTCATGTGCAAAACGAATCATTTCCAAATAGCGAGAAATGTGACCTCATTAAGCAAAGATTGAGTCCACTTACATTTTCAAAATTCAATCTAAGAAAGGAGGATTCTTGCTACGCGAAGAGAGGCGTTATGCTTCTACAATGTTGTAGTTGAAACCACCCGAGTATAAAAAGTCCAAAACAACGACAACTAGGCATCTGAGTATGGGAGCATTTTTGAGAAAAAAAATATGAAAACGTTTCTGTCTGTCAAAAGCCTCCCTGGTGAGCATATGAGCAAGCGAATTGAGACGTCTGCAATCCGGAGAGGGAACGTCAGATATGTAAGCATCGTATAGGTTACCAAGTATGGATAAAATAGAAACAAACCTCAAACTAAGGTCATTGCAGTTCTGTAACGCGGAAAGATCTAGCTGATAAGCCTTTACTATGTGTTACATATTTTACTCAATATTGATACTACTAGGTGTAATCAAGCAATGTTTGGTTACCGAGACAGGTGGTTTACAATAAATTGAGGTTGTCGTTTCATCTTTCGTCGAACATCTAATACGATCTACGAAGAATACGCAGGGTAAAAAAATGCTGCAATATATTTCAAAATGGTTGACGTGTTAACAATAAAAATGCGAACTGCAAATAACTTATAGTTGGAAATTGAAAGTTTCTAAAATAGCAACTTAAATTATATGTGCGCGCTTTATAATTCTACTTTTATAAGTTGATTTATAAAGACAGCAAGATAGGCTACGTCGGATGAAGCAGTGCACGACTGAATATTTAACCTATTGTAAAATATAACAACCACACGTATATTTAGTTGCTTAAAGGCTAGAAATACAAATTTATATCAACAATTTAGCCAAAAATATAGCAAGAAACGAAAAAATCCGTTCAAAATTGAGAATGAGAAATGAGGCTAAGTCGGGTGAACAATATGAAACTGTATAAATTCACCTATTGTAAAAGACAAACACTGCAGGTATGCGCAGTTGATAAAGGGTTAGAAATTCAAAATGTTTATGAACAATGAAGCCAATATAGACAGCAAAAAAAAACGAAGAGCTGCTGTCAAGATTTGAGATTTCAGTTAGCTTTCAATAATTGGCCTGCACGCCTTTTGACCAACAAGCAACAAATGCTGCCGATTGAGACAATTTCCAAGACAATATTCATCGTTTGGACGATTGTAGCTGCAGAAAGCTCTTGTCCTTCAACTCAAGCAAATGCGCCCCGCTACGTCGGCGAAATCGGAATAAGGTTACTGATATGTGACTCGAATATTTGTACGGTATGGAACTCTAAAAAGCAGAAAAACAGAAGGATCTCAGCGTTTGGATGACAGACAACCTGAAGTCTTCTACGCAATGTTTTAAGGCAACTAACTTCGCCAATGAAATGCTGTACGCTTTACAGCGGGCATTTAAGAGGAAGACTGCTTGCCTAAAGTCTTTGGTACATTTCCAAGGCCACATCTTCAATATGCGATGCAAGTCTGGTCACTGCGTAACCAGCAGAACTATGACCTGCTCAAAAGGATGCAGCAGCGAGACACAAAATTAGTAAGAGTTCAAGGTGAACTGCTATATAAGGTCCACCTAAATGACATAAAGCTCATATTTCTGAGTTATAGGTAGTTGCGTGGAGACTTGATACAAACCTTTCGTAGTGTGTGGCACATGGATTGTGATGACTATTTCTAACTTGCAACTCCGACTAATCTCCGAGGTCATTCATTAGAACTACATGGGCCCCAAGGAAGATTGGATGCGAAGAAAAATTTTTTCAACAACCGTCTCGTCGAACCATGGAATAACCTATCTGAGGCGATTATAATTTCCCAATCTTTTGGATACATTCAAACATCGGCTTTGGCATACAAATGTTGCAGCACCACGAAGACTATGTGACTACTGAACCTTAAGCATAGCAGTGAACCACGTAAATCCCCCTGCATTCATCTGAATGTAACTTCTTTACATTGATTCTAATTCTTGAGATTTTTATTTAGACAATATGGAGTTCAAAGTCGTAAGCCTATTTTCCTCAAATACACTGAACTGATCTGAACAATATCCCATATGCTAGCCTGATTCATCGAATACTAAAACAGTGAAAGTACTTGTGACGATAAAGGAAGGCCTAGGTCCTAGCTATATCAGAAAAAATCCCTTTCGTCATGTCTGATACATAAGATGTTTTTGTAAATTAAGTTTTTAATTCCGTTAGGTTATTAAAAGCTCCTTGACTTTATTCAATCCACTGCAATTGGCATATAAGGACAGCATCAGCACCCTAGATTCAGTATCTCTTCTCGTTACTTCTACTCTAACAGCCTTAGATAAGGGCTGTCATGCGTATGAATTCGCATTTTTTTCCTACAACTCTCTCTTCAACACCACTTCGTGCCATATACTCCTTAGCAAAACATCCTCCAGTGGCACGCCCATGGGCGTTTTTTTGGCTCAAAGGCTTTAACTTCCCGATCTCAATTTGAACAATCCCTTAGACGGAAATCAGCCATCCTTCTTAACCACTGCGCAGTTCTTCCTGGTGCCATTTTATCAACTCATATCTTCTCCCTCCACACTGATGGTGTGAGATCGCTAACTGAGCGTCCGTATATAAAATATGCAGATTATGTGGTTGTTGTCCATTGTATTAAAAATAAGATGCATCTCCAATCTTAACAATGATGTTCTGGAACATGCCTCTGCGTATTCGTCAGACAATGGTCTTCTTTCAAACATTTCAAAATCAGTTCAGTGTGCGTTTCGACAGCAGCCCTGTTCTAGTCCTGGATCGCTGGATGTCGTCCATAACGAAATATCCTCCTTCCGGTAAAATGGCGTGACGCTGACATTCAATCACTTATTCTCCCTATCATCCTAATACACGGCTCAAAGTTGAACTTATTTATTATTTATTATATTCGCAGTTTATTTTCCTACAACACTCCCTAACCCCTTTTCTGGCGATTTATAGACGCTTTTAATCTCCCCGCATGTTCTATTTTTCTCCTGTCATTTTTCCAGCATTGCTCAATACGTATTTGCTGATTTTAAAATGCATCCTCCGAATACTCTCTTCTGTTGATAGTGGTTCTTATATTTTTAAGTGGATACAGTAATATAATGACACATCACAACGGTTAAAATATTCGATAATCAAATTCATGACGATGTTTTCCATCCCTTTCACTCTGACCTAATTGACGCGAAGTCTTCTCACCACATGCGCACAGGCTTCCGGCAAATATTTTGTCATACATTGGCATAACAGAATTCTGTACTCCCGTAACTTGTATACTATCGTACGTAATAAGAGACCGAAATCTAGAAACGGCGATTGGAATTGTCTCCCCATTAGATGCCAGTATTAAACCTTTGATTATTTACTTTATCTCATGGTCTGAGTGAATGAAGAAACGGTTTTTGCTAAAAAAATAAATGATAGTTTAAAATGAAGCGAATTGCTCTCTGTCTTTCTCAAAGGTTTTCAGGAAAGACTTGGAATGCAAACTGCCGATGGACCTCACATTGTGACAGTTCGGTGGTCCCGAGACTACCCAGCACAAAAGAGAACTTGGGACCTTGAAAAATAAAACAGCAAAAAACTCTAAATAATGATCAGAGTGAATGCTCGATGACAAAATAATCTTCCATCGTGGACTGTCTTCGTAATAAAGAATGTCAATAGTCGGGTGTTAAGTCCATTCCATTTCTCTCTACACGATTGATTTCCGGTCCTGAAGTGTAAAGTGGGCATGGCATTGAGCAATCATGTCTCAAAATTGCTCGAATGAACGAAGGTTTGAGATAAAGTTGCCCGGATCTTATATTTAACAGGAGTTCAAAAGTGTTGATGTATTAAATAGAGGCCGACCTTAAGTTTCTTGTGAGCATATGGCATAAGATTGGGAATCGGAATTTGTAGCTGTCTGCTGATGAAAGTGCTTATTTTTAATAAATGACGTTGGATGTAATTATGTCACAATGGAAGCAATATATGAAGATCCCCGGTCTACTCCTATATCAAGCAGCTGACGAATTAGTAGAATAGCCCTGTTAAATCATCTAAAACTGGTTCGAGATTGGTAAACGTCTGGATAGATGGAAGCTATTGCTTATCGTACCCACAGCTAAGGGAGGATCAGGGCAATAGTCCCCCCAACTACCAGCCGGTCAGTGCGACATGTGTGTAATATGCGCCGATACGAGCTCATCCCCACACACGCTGCATAATATGTGATCTTATCCAATAGGAAGTGCCGATATTCACAAGAATTCTACATTATTTTTTGAATATGAATTGCAATCTCTTGGTCATGTGATCCTATGCTCTATTTTATGTGCACCATCATTTCTATCAAGGGGAAAATCTACAGAAATCTTGTGAATTGCAGTTCGATTATGACTCTAGGAGATTTAATTTTTTATTGGAATTTCCTAGAGCATAACTACGCATTCATAAAGCGCAGCATTGACATCTCGGAGTATTTCAACTATATATTCTGGCAATCATTGATTAAGAGTTTCAAATGCACACACCTATAACAATTTGTTTAGTCCTCTGATGATAAAGTCTAAGGATACTGATTCTATAGGTGTATCAGTGGAATAGACAGCAAGCGTGTCGGCTTCGTTAAACTACATGACATGTCTAGTCTGAAGGACAGCTGATACGCGCAGATGAGTAGAGGTATATAGCTTTTTATGAGTACTTATTAATCGTGTAGGTTGGTCATGACTTTGTGGTCAGAAACTCCCATCATCTTTTGGGGATTGAATTGATGATTGAATTGATTGAATTGATTAATGGGGAATTGAATTAAGGAGGTTTGAGTCTTCTTATCTGATTTATCTGAAGTTATTGCTGTTCTTATAAGCAAAATAAATGCAGGATACAATGTTGCTCTTCTTGTTGCGGAGAAATATAACTATTTTCCAACCGTTAGCAAGCTTCAAACATAGGATCATATGTTTGAACTCTGCGAAATACACATTTCACAAGATACTTGGCCCCTGGCCGATCAAGTTAATTTTAGACAGATAAAACTTGATTCGGTCCTGCGATACATGTGACCTCATTGGTTTTCAACAGGCTTTTTTCCAATATGCAGATTTCAACATACCGTCCTTTCAGATGTTTGAATCAGAAACCCTAAAACATGAAATTAATTTACATATACCAAGCAAACATGCAAAATAAACATTGCAGTTGAAGTTTTTTAAACTCCTCTCTGGAAAGTATTCGCGTTTTCTTAGTAAAATGTTGACGTCATGTTCAACAGCGCAAGAACATATAGAAGTGGGGCCCACCGTGGCAGTACCTACACTCACGAATTCCAGGGTTAATAGCTTTACAGCATCAATATCGGCAAGATGAAATAATCAGCATAATCAATTTAATGCAGTTGCGTTTGACAGATCAGTAGGCGTATTCACCTATGGAATTTGAATAACATTCAACGGTAACGCATGGTTTAGAAAACATGACTGTTTGAATGAAAAAATAATAGAAATACAAGATGTCAGATTTTAAAACGGCAGTTTCTCAGGAAAAGAAGTGAAACAGTTGAATGATATGTTTTTGAATGGAAACAGCAGAGCAAATAAACATGCTAGTGAAATTCAAAACACATCTATGCTTACAAAAGTGTTTGTTCAACGAGACTTAGCAGCACATAAGAGACCTTGGGACCGTGCAATATGCGGAATACCAAAAGTACCCGATTTAATTAACGAAGGGATTGCTCGTTTGCGCAATCGTCTTACATGGGGGATGCCAGTCGTACTAATCTCACACCGTTATCCTATCGAAATCTCTTAATGATTGATTTCTAGCACTGAAGTGTGAAGTAGATAAAATACGTCCTGAAGATAAGGCATTAACCTAGACGTGGCTCACCTAAGATATTGGAAACAAAATAATGCCAGTCAATAGTTATCAACCCCTCAGATCAAACCGTAATGAGAGGAGAGGTAATGGCATCATACTGTATATCAGTACTGTTGATGAATGTTACTTAAATAAAATATGTCCTATGTTGTTTCTTTTTGTGAAATTTATACTAATTCAGTTTTATATAGGCCTCCAAACCATCCAGCAGATGACGATCAGACATTTTTTGGACGCCGAAAATTCAATGCTAATTTGAGTAACAGGGAATTTAGGAAAATTCAATGACATTAGCAAGGATTCCACCAAATGCGATTGGGCATGGAACTAGACCAACAGGTCGCAACAATCGCTCGAATGCGTTTAGGTCTGATATATATTTGCCCATGTCTACTATTTACCAGGTGATGAAAAGTGTTTCTTCGATAAACATAGGCCTACCTCTGGGTTCTTGTGTACATTCATAGTTCATTCGTAGTTGTCTGTGGATGAAACGGTTATTTCAATATCTGCCACTGTGTGTAAATATGAGGGAATGTTAATGACAAACGGAGATCCCAGGTATAGTCCCACATCAAATGGCTAAGGAAATAGTAGAAAAACCCCGCTAAATCATCTAACACTGGTTCGGAATCGGTAAATGTCTGGATAGATGGAAGATGGTGTATGTCGTACCTACCGCAGACGCAGGATGCAGGATATCGTCCCCCAACCTAGCGTCGTTATTTCGGTTTATGAGACCCCATCGTCAAAGATTTAAACCTTGCTAACAAGCAAGTCAAATGCTGAAGTTGAAGATCATCCGGTAGATGCCATCGTTTTTGAGTTCAGCAAGACACCTGAAAAAAGATGTAACTGCTGCTCGCTACTGTTTAGAATGGGCAGGAATTATGCATTGATCAAACTCATTATCTCCCTGCACAACAAAATGTTTATAAAAACGGTACGATCACCTGTTTTTGTCTTAATTTATCAACTTAAGTTAGGCCTTTTCACTTTCGACTTTATGTGGAGTAACCATGAATTATAAGTGAAGCTGTTCAAATTTTAATTTGTTACCGATTTTTAGCAGTCATACGGGGTAATCGCAACCGATGACGGAAGTAGAAATATTCACTAAAAATTACAAATAACCTATGTAAGTGTCTAATTAACGACGATATAGCTAACTTTAAGCGTAATAGTGTTCGATGAAGATGTATCGGTTTGCGCGTAAGCACTAGTTTCAATGGGAGTGAACTGGTAGGAAGACATTTTGAAATAATCACCAGCATCTCAGAGAAACATGTTGATAGATTTGTCAAAATTATTTATAACGAAAATTACAGATCTGTGTCTCAGCCATGTAAAGAATAACACTTTTCATCACTGATAATTTAGATATATTTAAGAAATAACTTCGTTCTTTCAGTCCGTTATTGAATCTTTGGTAAAATATATCCATGAAGATTAATCTTCTGGTTTCGATCAGCCTGATGAAGAGGGAACAATCGCGAACTATGACCTGATATGAAAAACTATTAAAATTGTAAAAGCAATCGTAAGTTGGAGTCCCACCGAATGTCAGTTTGATGTGTTTGGATAAAAATTCCTGATTGGTTCCTTTAGCATCAATGTGTTGATAAATTGGAAACGAAAAATAGCAGTTTGGAAACAGCAGTCTGAAACAGCCTTCTAATAATTTGTAGCATATTCAGATACTTATGGTGTGCTATGGTCCCCGATTGGCGCAAAACGATTAAAAGTAGTTATTCTCGACTCACACATTCTTGTAATAATTTGTTTAAATTACCAAATGGCCGCAAACAAAACATTCTTTTTGCATTAAAAAAGCACCCTCCACTTAAGATGAGAACCAGCACTCGGATATATTTCTACTGCAATTTGCAAGCATTCTCGTAGCCTATGAATTTGCAATTTTGCTCCGTGGTCCCGGTATTATTAGATGGATTGATTGTAATGGGTTTCTTTTGATCTCCACTCCCTAGGTTTCATTTGCCAAATATCCAGTGAACAGCACAGCACCATCTATCAGCATACCGGAAGGAAAACGTCATGGTCTACAGAAACCTTCAGGGTAGTGTTCAGGTAAGACTATATTAATGGCAATTGTTTGCCATAATACCTGGGGGGAAAGGCCATTAATTGTACTTCAGTACCTCACAGCTGATGGCGTAAACATTGCGAATCCGGCAAAGGGAACGCACTGTGTTCACAAAATGGCCGTTGTGAGATTATCGAACATAAGTTTTAGATGTCATAATTTGGCTTGAACTAGCTTAAAATTCAAGAGACAAAATATAGTGGATGTGTTTTCCTTAAAGCGAACATGTATTTTCCGCTTGTCATTGCTTACAAATTATACCCATTTGTTTCTAAATCTGTCGTATAAATCGTTTGAATCGCGTGGTTACGGAATGCACATTTGCATCAAAAAAACATATTACAACAGGTAGTCAAAGTAAAGCAATGTATCGCACGTTAAATCTGACGTTCCGGTTGTTTTTCATATTAAAGGCTAACAGGGCTTCAGATGAAAGAATCAGTGGACTGCACCGTGTATGATTCACTGTCGCCTTTCAAGATGCCGTAAGCGATCAAATATCGCTTTGCTTAAAAAAATGTTCAGGTCACATTTAAGCAGACAATTTATTTTGTAACAAGTTCTTGTTCATTGCAAACTCATATACGCACATTGTACATAAACTTAATAAATGTTTACCTGAGTATATCGTTTCATCGTTTTGTACTTAATGTCGCTGTCTTTCATATGTTTATATTTTGTTCATTTGAAGAGCATTTAAAAATACACCCAAATACTTTGTACGTTAGTGACGTGTATCTACTGCTGCCAGATGAGTGGTGCTTACTGGATTTTAGGGAAGAAAATGCACATTTATTTCAGTCACCATCTCATGGAATTCAATCGCTTAGGTAATTCAAAACACACTGAAACGATACTTAGCTTTTGTTTTGTAAAATAGTTTAAGCGAAAACAGGATGTCCAAAACTAACGTTTAATAATCTCCCAACCATCATTTGTTTGGACACAATTCGTACCATTTGCATTATTCGAAATATTTACGCCGTCAGCAATTACATTCTGAAAAGTGCGGCAAGCAAAATAGTCTCAAACGCGTTTCAGTCTTTGCTTAATTAAATATTGCTTCCTTTCTCGCAACATGGAAAAGAGCATTGTGTGTTGCATGCATAACGCAGGTCCAGTCTTTTGTCAGTCGGCTGGTGTATTCCTTCGACGTCTGTTCATGCCTGCTATCCTCTAGGTCTTGAATGGCGTACTTAGCTCATATACGCAATACCAGGTTTCCGTTTGCTGGCAATTAGCCGTTCAGGCGAAAAATGTCCAACCTGAACGGAAATAAATAGTAAGCTTTAAACACGAGCAACACCACATTCCTAATATCGTCCACTTTGCTAAAGCTGTGCACTGATCATTTGTTTAAGAAAAATTTCTGAACATCTGGTTGTTGTCATAAATAACCCCTATAATTAAGACCATTTATATTTTATCTTTTTTAAATGCAATTTCTGCGCAGTCAACTATTTTGAGAGACCGGGAAATGGCTACAAACCCGAGCCGGAGAACGCATGAGGGCAATAAGAAGAATGGACCCATTGTCTTTGGTGGCAATACACTGCGCAGACTCTAAACACACGTTTGCCTTCCAGAATGCCGAAATTATGGGTCGGGGAAGTGACCGCGTGGCAAGGGAAACAAAAGAGGCCTGACAAACGGGAACAACCTCCATCAATCGTTGTGTGACGCTTCCTACGGCCTACCAAGCCCTCCGGACGCAGCTCAATGATCAAAAGAGCCAACATGAACATGGGCCTAACGTGCATCTGAACATTGGTGAGTCCATGGTGGAAACGCAAGCGATCGCAACCCGACGAAGGAACAGTTATCGCCTCGGCCAGCTCAACCACTTATCCGGCAGATGCGAATACACATGGAGGTGCTATCACAACCAAGATTAACAGCCATGGACGGCAGCTTCGGTCGATGGGGGTACTGACGACTACGGCCAACGTGCGAACGCCGGCCCCTGACCAGAAAGAGAACAATCCATTACCTGCCCTCCCCCCCCGACCACCACGGACCCGGTGTACAGGCAAAGGATGATCGCCAAGTGTGAAAGACCGCCCTCTTCATTAAGCAGCATGATGACTGATGATCTCCATCCTCAAACCGGCCCCTCCTCCACGCAAATTCAAAAACCTCAGGAATTCCGCATTACCCGTAATGTTACCACCTAAAAATACTGTGAGGCGCGGTACAATACTAACCTCCGACGATTAAATCCTGTTTGATTTTGAAAAGTCAGGACAATATAACCATGTTTCCCATGATCGCCTCGTCTTCTCATTTATTTCCGGGAACGCGCATCTTCGCTTCTATTTTCAATATAACTATTATATATATATATATATATATATATATATATATATATATATATATATATATATATATATATATATATATATATATATATATATATATATATATGAAAAGAAAATGCTCTTCGGGAAATGGAGTTTTACTCGTAAATTTTCAAGTTGGTGACACCAACCCGTCGTCAGACGAAATGAACAGAGGAGAAGGTGAAGTGGTGCAGCAGGACAGATGGTGACAAGCAAACAGCTGGTGTGAGTGGGTGGTGGGTGGACCAATAATCGGGGCATGTTTTGGGACGGGGGGGTGAGGAGAGAACAATTACATTGGCTTGTTTGGGAGGGGAGGTGGGCGGCGAGTAACTACGGCCGGCTAGATTATCGATCATGGTTCCGGGTTGGATTTAGGGGTCACTGCGTCGGTTGGAGGTGTCGGAATGTTTAATTGCGGTTCACCATGTGTGAGGTGGGGTTGGCGAAAAGTGAGATTAAAAGCCGAAAGGATTGGCAGTCGTTGCTAGGTCGTGGGCGCTCGTTAGTAAATCGTGCACGTAATCCTTCGTAATGAGCATCTAGGTCAACGTGGCGGTTAATGCTAGTTGTGCTAGAGTGCCAATCTTCGAGGAATTCTCGAGCTTGTTTGGTGTTGGCCATGGCGATCACGTCGGTACCGTCCCAATTGAAGCGATGGTCGCATTCAAGGGAGTGCGCAAACACGAGTGATAAGGGGTCACGTCGGTGAATGGCAAGCTTATGTTCGTTGATGCGAGTCCCAAGACGTCGGCCTGTATGGCCAAATGTAAACAGAAGGGCAGTTGGCGCACGGTATGCGGTAAAATGACATTGCTTAATTGTTCTTTGGAAGGGTCCTTTACTCTGCATAGGGTTGCGCGTATGGAGGACGCAGGCTTGTGGGCGACAGAGATGCCAAAGTGACTTAATTGTCGAGAGATTGTTTCGGAGACACCTTGCATGTAAGGTAGGAATAAAATTTCCGTGGCACTATATCTCCATTAGAAACAAGGTTCTGCGTTTGTCTCTGGCGTCGAAGACAATTTTTTCACGAAGCTCGTTGGGTATCCATTGGACCGGAAGAACTGATACAAATACGATAGTTCTTTCTTAAGAAGGTCATCGCGTGCTGCAATAGCGGAAGGCCCGATGGAAAAGGGTTCGAACACAGCTTCTTTTGTGGGCCGCGGGGTGGTAACTTGCATAGTTAAGCACGATTTCTGCAGTAGATTCCTTTCGGTTAGCGCTTGTTGCGAGTCCACCATCACTGAGTCGTTGTATTTTCACGTCTAGGAATGGTAGTGTATCACTTGTTGCAGCTTCGCGTGTAAATTGTATAGTCGGGAAGACCCCATTCAGACTCTGGTGTAATTGCTCAACGTCACAAGTCTTTATGATAACGAATGTGTCATCTACGTAGCGGGCCACATCTTTGGTTTGAAACGTTGTAAGACGCCTTCTTATAGTCGCTGTAAGACTAATTCGGCAAGTAGCCCCGATATTGGAGAGCCCATTAGGGGGTGCCCTTAACTTGTTGATAGTATTTGCCATCGAATTGACAATAGTTCTTTAAGGCAGAGCTTAAGCATGTCTGAAACGTGCTGCTTTGGAATGCCGATAGGATTTTTCATCTAGACATCGCTCTTTTGCAGTCAATGGTCAAGTCATGCGGTATAGAGGAAAACAGAGAAACAACGTCGAACGATACAACACATTCGTCAGGACTTACTTGAACTCCTTGAATTTTTCTGTAGGAATGCCTGCGAGTTTCTTACGTTGTATTGTGATCCATCACTGAGGTGCTTTAGTTTCCTGTATAGCCATTTGGCAAGATTGTAAGTCGGGGATCCAATAAGCGGTACTATGATCCTCAATGGTGCATTTGGTTTGTGCACCTTTTGAAGGCCATATGCAAGTGCGATACAGGGGGTCACTGAGGGTCATGAATCTGGAGTCCTCGGGGCTAATGAGTTTCAATCGAGAAAGTTCGTTCACTTTCTTCTTTCAGCAGCTGCCTGTTTTTCGTTGGGTCCGCATCAAGTGTGGTGTACGCTTCCCTGTCATTGAAGATCTGGTTTGCCTTGTTGACGTAGTCGGTCTTGTCCATGATAACAGTTGTCAGCAGGCATAATGACTATACATTCATCTGTTTTCAGTGATTTCAATCCCTTTGCTTCTCCGATTGCTAAGGTTTGATGATGTTTCCTTTTCCGAAGGAGACCAGTGGCGCAGCTACGTATGTCCGCACGTATGTCCTCGGGGACGGTGGAGGTCAGCAGAAGGGATTCAAGATTGGCTAGGAAGTTTGTCGGTGTAGCATCGGCATGGCTGAATTTTATTCCTTTAGATAGGAGGTTTATTTCAGCGGATGTTAGATTCCTTTTGGAAAGGTTAACAACCCTCGTCGGTATGCTGTTTTCATTTGTAGAACGGAGAAGAGATTTGAGTTTCTCTTGTAGGTTTGCTCGTTTCTTCATTCTGGCGTCATTGGTGGTGGCAATTATCCTTTGTAGTACTTCGTCGAATAGGTTCCCGGGTAGACATGAGAAGCACCGGTTTTTAAGGTCGGCGATTGTGGCTTCGAAGCGGCAAATACGATGGTGGACGTCGGATATAACAGCACTCAAAATGCGGAATCCATATTTGCGTGCGAGTTGTCTGAGGAGAAAGTGAAGTGGCGCGTGAAGTGGTGACAAACAAACAGCTGGTGTGAGTGGGTGGTGGGTGGACCAATAATTGGGGCATGTTTTTGGGACGGGGAGTGACCCCTAAATCCAACCCGGAACCATGATCGATAATCTAGCCGGCCGTAGTTACTCGCCGCCCACCTCCCCTCCCAAACAAGCCAATGTAATTGTTCTCTTCTCACCTCCCCCGTCCCAAAAACATGCCCTCGATTATTGGTCCACCCACCACCCACTCACAGGAGCTGTTTGTTTGTCACCATCTGTCCTGTCGCGCCACTTCACTTTCCTCTGTTCATTTCGTCTGACGGCAGGGTTGGTGTCACCAACTTGAAAAATTTACGAGTAAAACTCCATTTCCCGAAAGAGCATCTTTTCATTATGCTATCTCGGGATGCAAACAACCTCTGTTATTCAACATATTTATGGGCGTCAAACGCTTATCCTTACCAAACGTTGGGAGAAATTCGCACAGAGACAGGCTGACGACTTACGAACAACTAAATTTCCTCCACCGCTGTCGCGATCGCGGTATCCTTCCGAAGTCACTTCGATTCAAGCTCACTCTACCCAATGAGACTGGAAGACAACTCGCACGCAAATATGGATTCCGCATTTTGAGTGCTGTTATATCCG
>WEDG01005416.1:0-21825 GCA_017591395.1 Schistocephalus solidus
AACTATTACAATGATAAATATTCAGGAGTTTTTTTTCACTGCCAGCCTCTACCCACTGAATATTTCATCTGACAATGCCTGTAAACCGGCATTAAATACAACTATTATTATTATTATACGGATAGATGCCAGTTAGCAAACATTAAATTTCTGTGGGTTAGAAGACTCGAAGCCGGTCTCTGCTTCCTGTTTCGCGTTAAGTCTACCCCAAATCTCCCACGAATTAACGCTCTCACTCCGGTGGATCGACCTTATGCCACTCGTAATTCCTCCATGATCATTTCACTACCCCGAAGCTCCACAACTACCCGGTCTCAGTTTTTTGCCTCTAAATATGCTTTTATATGGAATAATCTTCCACTGCAAATTAGGTTGTCGTTTTCAAAAGCTAAGTGAAATCTTAAATTTGAACGTTTTTTTTCGTTTATACAGTCGTTATTGGCTTAATTGCAGATAAAAGTTTTGCATTTCTAGCCCTTAATCGTATATAATTACCTGCGGTCTTTGTCTTTAAAAATAGGTTGAACTATACAGTGTCATATTATTCACCTGACATAGCCTCATTTCTCGTTCTCAACTTTTAACGGATTTATTTGTTTCCTGCTATCTTTATTGGCTAAATTGCTGATAAAGTTTTGATTTTCTAGTTTATAGACAACTACAACTTGCTATCCCTATAAACCCTCGTAGAAAACGTAGAATTATAAAGCGCTAAGATAGAATTAAGTTAAAATTTCATAAATTTATTATAACCTGCGTATCCTGCATAGATCTTACTATTATTTTCGACTAAAGATGAAACCAACAAGCTCAATTCGTCGTAAACTACATGCCTCGGGACAAAAACGTTGCTTGAATACACCTAGCAGTTTCAACATTGACTCAAATACACAACCCATGGTTAAAGCTAAACAGCTAGATCTGTCCGCTTTACAGAACTGCAACGACTTCATAATGAAGTTTGGATCCATTTTGTCTATACTCGGCAATCTGTTCGATGGTAACATGTCTGATGTTCCCTCTCAGATTGCAGGCGTCTCGATTCGCTTGTTCACTTGGTCGCCAGCGAGGCTTTTGATAGACAGAAACGCAATCACAATTTTCTCCTAAAAAATGCTCCCATACACAAATGCCCAGTTGACGTTACTATGGACTTTTCGTACTCGGATGGTTTCAACTACAAAATAGTGGAAGCAAATCGCCTCTCTTCGCGTAGCAAGAATCCTCCTATACTAGTTAAATTGTTGTCAACAGTTGAGGTTGACTCAATCTTTGCTCAACGAGGTCGCACTTCTCGCTATTTGGAAATGACAAAATGTTTCCTTTGTCGAGATCTTACACCAATGGAGCGAAGAAATGGGTCCTTCTTATCATCAATTTCTCAACCTTATATTAATGAGCCTGGTCGTATTTCCACTAACGTCAATGCAACTGCTCATTAATCTTCTCATATGTCTAGTTCGGTCAGCCCTTCCACTCAACCTTCTACTTCGTCTCCCTCGCGGCCGAATACTGCAATTTCGGGTGCTTTCAGCCCTCCTGTAATGTTTGCGACCCCGTCTAAAGCATTTATACCGTCTAACCCGTCTAAAGCACATAGACTGCCAGTTTCCCCTCTTAAACGCAATTCTCCAGGCCTCTCCGGGAAATTTCCCGAGCCAAATCGCATAAATAACCTTCTTCAAATACAAAATCCGCAATCATCTAAATTTAACTTATTTAACCCTCCACAAGCTAGCTCGTCCCATAACCCCACGGGTCATCTTAAACCCTCAATTATATCACCTAAGGTAGGTTTTCCGAAGGACGTAAATCTAACCCAGAACCAAAAGCAAGATAGCACAGGTCTCAGTGATCACATACTGCCCTCTCCAAAACTAAGCAAGCCTCTCCAACAGTCAAATAACCCTAAATATGTAGTATATTGTATATTGTATATTTTGAAGGGTTACAGGCATTGCCCTTGATGACCCTATTAATGTTAAGTTATCATTGCATGTGTACAGTCAATATAAAATGTTGTACATTTTAAAATGTTTGAGTCAAAGCATAAGATAACTTCAAATGCGTTTTCACAGCCATAGGCGAAACATTGTAAACCGATATACAAGAGCTGATTTTCCAGCATTTAATTCTTATAACTGCTTGCCATCTCCCGTCAGCCCCTATATTCCATCTAACTTCCCGTCATTCCGTTTTAACTACCAACAGGCATATCCTGGTCGTTACCCCTAAAAGGGTTCGATACCGGAAAGTTTTATTCCTACACCTTTCAGATATCCCTCTCAGCCTTTTGTTATTGACGTTCTATATACCAATCGTTATGGCGCAGTTGGCAATTACCCTCCAAGCCACAATAACTTCCAACTTAATTAACGACCTCCAAATTTTTTTAAATTAATAATGATAATCCTAGTTTGGATACTCGAACTACTCTAGATTGCATATTACTTAATGCTAGATCTGTTATAAATAAGATGGCTCAACTTAGAGCCATTGCTTTCGAGTTAATGCCTGATGTTTTATGTGTAATTGAATATTGGACCCATCCCTTAATTTCAGACTCTTTGCTTGTCATAGACCAGTACGATCTCTACCGTCAAGACCGCACTAGTAAGCGTGGTGGTGATTGTCTTCTCTATATTAAAGCTTCATTTAAGCACTTCCCATTTGATCTAGACGTCACGTCATTCTCTGGTAATTACTGCTTCGCATCCATTATCCTGTCGCCCTGGCAAAAGGCTATTCTCGGATGCATTTACTACACGCCTAATTCATCATCCGATGATGATGTGAAACTTTGTGAAATTTTTAGATTGATTTCGGAGTCCAATTTTAACATTAAAATAATCGCTGGGGATTTTAATTTTCCAGAAATTGACTGGATTTCAAACGTTTTTCCACCCAGATTTCAGCCTTTCCTAGATACCATTAATTTTTCTAATTGGTCACAGCTTGTCCGTTCTTCAAAGAGAGACAAGCATATTTAGATCTGATTTTCACAAATGACATTGCTCCCCTCTTTGTTGATTTTAAGCAGGGCCTCTTCCAAAGTGACCATACATTAATTCACTGTTGCTTACCAATTGTCTCATCGAAAAAGGCTAGCGCCGTTCGTACCTATCATAATTTTTACCTCGCAGATATGAGCTTAATTAACAACTTTTTGGACTCATTGGATTGGCAGCATCTATCCTCCATGAACGATGCAGCAAGTCTTTCTGACTTAATGTCAGTCGTTTCAAATAACATTCTGGAATTTGTGCCAATCAAAATTGTCAAGCCCTACACTTCGGAATCCAACGTCCCCCACTTTCTTTTTCCAAGACTAAAGAAATTGAGGAAGCAATTAAAAGATCAATATACTAGTTCGTTATCTGTACATCTACGGATTGCAGAGATTTTAGAGTTAGCCTCTTAGATTTGGCTTGCACGGGACAGACAGAGGAAATCATGCGCACTCAGCGAGCCAAACTCTGCAAAATCTGTTGCTCAACTGTTCCGCCGTCGATCCTGCTCTAAACGAGGTTATGAAATACCTCCATTACTTAATGAAACTAAGAAATTCGTTCTCCAAGATTCTGAGAAGGCAGAATTGTTTAGTGCATTCTTTGCAAATCATCTTACGATGGATTCTGAACCGGTTCCGACGTTTCAGGCATCCTCATTTAATGTTATCAACACCATTAAATTCTCCATAGAACTAATTCAGTTCAGTTCAGTTCAGTATATTTGAGGAAAATAGGCTTACGCCTTTGAAATCCCGATTTGTTACATAAAAGTAGCAAGAATAAGAAGCAAATTAAAGAAGTAACAGTCAAGTGAATGCAGGCAGGTTTACGTGGTTCACTGATATTGTTAAGGTTAAGTAGTCACATAGTCTTCGTGGTACTGTAACATATGTATGTCAAGCCGATGTTTGAATGTATACACAAACTGGGACATAACAATCGCCTCAGGTAGGTTATTCCACGGTTCCACGACACGGTTGGTGAAAAAATACTTCCTCACATCCAATCTTACTTGGGGCACACTTAGTTTGAATGGATGAACTCGGAGATTTTTCGTAGTGGCAAGTTGGAAAAAGTCATCACATAGGAGGGCGCAATCCATGCCACGCACGATACGGAAGGTTTGTATCAAGTCTCCGCGCAACTGCCTATAACTTAGAGGATAGAGCTTTAGGTTATTTAGATGAATCTCATATGGCAGTTCAGCTTGACCTCTTACTAATTTTGTGGCTCGCCGCTGCACCCTTTCGAGCATGTTGTAGTCCTGTTGGGTCCACGGTCGCCAGGCTTGGATCGCATATTCAAGATGTGGCCTTACAAACGTACAAAAGACTTTAGAAAAGCAGTCTTCATCGAAAACTTTAAATGCCCGCTTGATAGCGTACAGTATTGAATTGGCGGATTTAGCTGCCTTGGAACATTGCGTAGAAGGCATCTGGTTGTCTTTCATCCAAACTCCAAGATCCTTCTGTGTGTGTGCTTCTCGGCGTGGCAAACCGTTCAAATAGTAGAGTCGCATATCAGTGACCTGATTTCAATTTCCCAGACGTAGCAGGGTGCATTTGTTTGAGTTGAAGGACAAGAGCCATTTGCGGGACCACTCGTCCAATCGACGAAGATTTTCTTGGAAATTGTCTGCATCAGCAGCATTGTGGATAACTTTCCAGATTTTTATATCGTCCGCAAACATAGCAAAGTAACAGTCCAATTCCTGTACACAATCATTAATGAACAAGAGAAATAGGATCGGTCCGAGCACTGAACCTTGTGGGACTCCACTCTTGATGACTGTGCGCTTTGATCGCGATCCGCCTACGCAGACCACTTGGGAACGACCGACGAGTAAATTCTTGATCCACGTAAGAAGTTTGCCGCCAATACCGTACATTCTCAACTTGTAAAGGAGACGTAAGCAAAAAATGCGTCTGAAAAACTCGCACTCTTCGGGAACTGACGGTATTCCAAACTCAGTTATTAAGAGAGTGCCGAGCTTCCCCCGATTGCTTAGCCATATATTCTCAGTTTATCTTCTCAACGGATTCTTTCCTGACTCATGGAAGACATCTATTATTCTGCCTGTCTTCAAGTCGGGAACTTGTTTGGGACGTAAATAATTATCGAGGCGTTCACAAAACCCCGGCTCTAGCAAAACGTCTTGAAAAAATTTTTTAATCAAATTCTCAACTTTTGCTTAGAAAATAAGCTCTTAAGCGACTCGAAATATGGGTTTATACCTGGGAGATCATGCGAAGTGTGTCATTTAACTTTTCTCAACCTCGTCACTTCCCTTCGTAATGAGCAGCAGTCAGTGGTTGTGATCTACTTTGACCTGAGCAAAGCCTTTGACAAGGTACCACACAGACGTCTTCTGGTGAAACTGGAAGCCCTCGGCATCCGGCCTCCTCTCCTTGACTTCATTGGTTCCTACTTTTCTAACGGCAGCCAGAAAGTCTTAGTAGGTAATAGCTATTTGAAGCCTCAGCCGATCACGATTGGCGTTTTTCAAGGCACGGTTCTAGGTCCCCTTCTCTTTATTCTGTACATAAACGAAATTTCAGCTTTACTCACAAATTCACAAAAATTTCGTTTACGCTGATGATCTCAAGTGCATTTATTCATTTTCTAAAGACACTGCCAATAGTTGCGTTGATAAAATCAATACTGATCTAATTATGCTCTCATGTTGGAGCTGTACTTGGCAGATGGAATTTTCTCCATCCAAGAGCAGTTTCATGTGTTTTGGCCCCGCCAAGCTTCCTGGACCCCAATTATTTCAAAATAGTACACTTTTAGAACGATCAACCATAAAAGACTTAGGTCTAAGTTACACGAATAAGCTAGCATTATCGCCTCATGCAGATCGAATTTCTGCAAAGGCTGCACAGATATGTGGTTTTATATCACAAAATTTCTTCCTTCCGGAAATAAAGTTAAACCTATACCACATGTTTGTTCTTCCTATCCTCGAATACTGCTGTCCCCTATTTGGGCTGCTGAACGCCTCTGACCGCAGTATGATTGAAAAAGTTCAGAGGGTTTTTACTCGAAGACTATTTTCTTTTCCTGGATCCATGGATAGATGTCAGTTAGCAAACATTAAATTTCTGTGGGTTAGAAGACTCGAAGCCGGTCTCTGCTTCCTGTTTCGCGTTAACTCTAGCCCAAATCTCCCACGAATTAACGCTGTCGCTCCATCAGATCGACCCTATGCCACTCATAATTCCTCCATGATCATTTCACCACCCCTTAGCTCCACAACTTATCGTTCTCAATTTTTTTGTTTTTAAATATTCTTTCATCTGAAATAATCTTCCACTGCAAATTAGGTTGTCGCCCACATTAGCTATTTTTCAAAACAAAGTTACGCAAACATTTAACTTCGGAAGATATAAAGTCCTTATTGTCTGTTTCCTTCCCTAACTCGCAACTTTTGGATTTCGGAAAGGGTCCTCCTGGTATTTTAGGCAGCTTCCTTGATATTATATTGGTCTCTTATTTTATTTCCATCATCCTCTGCTGAGTCAATCTTTGCATTCACTTTTTTCGCCCCCCCCCCTTTTAAACTAGCATCGCCAACTTTTGACAACCTTAATACTTTCCTCCGCTTTTTCAACCCCGACGATGGTCTCCAGGTACAGTTGATGATCAAGGCGGGTTCTGGTGGTTTTGACTCTTTGATTGGTGGACTATGCAGTCGGCAAGGTCGCATCTCGATGATGATCTCGTGACCTCTACTGTCCCCTCTTCGTTTTTACCCTGGTGTCCACGATGAGTTCGTCCTCTCTCACCTCCACTGGTGGTTACAAACAGTCTCTCTGCCTGCTATATTATCTCTCACACGACAAGGAGCGTTCCGAACCCTCATACGTTGTCAGCAACATCACAGCACTATCCCATTGCATCTTGCTATTAATTTTTTAGTGAAGCAGTTTTTTCTCCTATTTTTTTAAAAATTGGTGGCTCGCCGAATTCCACCACCAATTTAACCATAGGAGTTTTTTACTGCTTCTTTTCTATTTCACCGTTTATGTTAAAAATCTTTGACTCTTGTTTTAAAAATGGCAAATCGTTCTGAATCGGACATGCCTACCATATTGTTCATTTCTGCTGTTAATATGGCTGCTCAAATAGTGCAGCAATTATCCACTTTTGTATTTATTTATACCGTGATACTAAGTTTGAGTTGACGGGGCTCTCTGGGCCTTAAATATACAATTTATTCATTTATTTAGAAGGTTAACATACCGACGAGATTAAGAGAGAACCAGAGAGCAAACTGTCTCGACCTAGTATTTACGAAGGACTTTTCTAACATTTGATGAAGTGTATTCTTTTGCACCCCTCGGTAAGAGTGACCATAGTACGCTGATGTGGGATAACTCCCTTTATTCTCAGCGCCAGAAGAGAACGAAAGGCAAGCGAAATATATGGAAGGCCGATTTTAACGCGATGAATAAAAAACTAATGTCTGTGCAATGGGACTGTTTGCTCAAAGGGAAACCAGAGGATGACTGGCAATCGTTTAAGAAGGTTTCACTCGATCTGATTGAACGCTTTTGTCCAGTCAAGGTGCAAAAAAAGACTAGTCACCCTGCCTGGTTAACAAGAGAACTTAAGAGGCAGTTAAAGAAGAAGAATAAAAAAAGAAAGGTTTTTAGAGAAAAATGGTCAGCAGAGCATCTCAAGGAATTTCTTCACCGCATAAATGCTGTCAAAAAAATGATTCCTCAGGCAAGGAAGAGCTATGAATCAATAATTATTCAACAGGCTGAAGATAAACCTAAAATTATATTCCATTATATCAATAGTCGAATAAAAAACAAGGATCCAGTCACAGTACTTATGGATGGCAACGGTGTTGAAATCGTTGTAAGATGCGAGAAAGCCGAGCTCTTGGGTCAGTTGTTTGCCTCGGTATTCACTAAAGAACCGTAACTCTAGCTTGACCATGACAACAATGGTGTTATATACGCCGGTCTATTGCTTCAATATATAATCTTCCCGGAACCTCTCGTGGAACGAGAACTGTGAAATCTGAAAGGAGTGAAGTCATCTGGTCCGGACGATTTACCGGCAAAGTTCTTGAAAGAACTGGCCGGTGCATATATTTAATTTGTCCTTTGAATCTGGGAAACTGCCATCCGAATGGAAGGCAGCAAATGTATACCCCATAAACAAGAGTGGGTCTCGATCTTTTGTCAACAATTATCGGCCTGTCAGCCTTACCTCTATTTGCTGTAAAATAATGCAATCAATAAGTAAGAAGGCGACCATTAAGTTCCTTGAGGAAAACCGATTGCTCTCAGAGCTCCAGCATGGTTTCAGACGGAATCGCTCTTGTCTTTTCAGTTTATTGCTCTCGACAGAGCAGTGGACTCGCGCATTGGATGAAGTTGGTAGAGTTGAAGTCATCTACACTGATTTCGCGAAGGTGTTTGCTAGTGTCCCACACAAACGTCTAATCTAAAAATTATCTGAAATTGGAAAAAGAGGAATGCTGCTGACATGGATTGCAGATTATCTTACAGCAAGATTTCAAACTGTGTGCATCGATTCCTCGACGTCAACGCCTACTCCGGTTCTAATGTGGTGTCCCCCAAGGCTCTGTCTTAGGACCATTTCTCTTCCTAGTCTATATCAACGACTGCGTTGAAGATCTGGGTTGCAGCGCCGTTATGTTTGCAGATGATGTTAAATTGTGGAGGGTCATCAGATCTGATGCCGATAGGCACGCCCTTCAAGAGAGTCTCAACCATCTTAGCAGCTTATCTGCCCTTAAATTTTAACGTTGGGAAGTGTGTGGTCCTAAGACTTCGTACCAGAAAGACCAGTAAGTAGGACGATTCCTGCCAATACCTTCTCAATGGGCAGCCCCTTTTGATTGTTTAGGAACAGAAAACCTTGGTGTTCTAATAAACTCCTCACTCAAACCATCTGCACAGTGTGTAAAGGCAGCTAAACGCGCAACTTACGTTTTATTTGCGCTCAGACGTGGATTTGTGTAGATTGATAAGGAACTATTCTGAAAAAACCTACGAAGCAGTTGTTCGATCTCACTTGGAATATGCCGTCCAGGCCTGGTGTCCGTGGTTTAAGAAGGATTATCTACAGCTCGAACGAGTACAGGCGAGGGTTACGAAGATGGTCAAGAATCTGAGTCATCTGTCTTACGAAACCAGACTAGTTGAACTTGATTCGTATCCTGTCATTTACAGGCAACTACGCGGTGACCTAATCCAAACCTACTGGATTATCAAAGGCCGCAAATCTGAGATGCTTTGGCCGTTATTCTATCGGCATGAGACGAAAGGTCTAATTTATTAGTGCAGCTGAAGCCCAAGTCCTTGAAGAAGGAACATTCATTCATAGAGCAACCTTTAAAAATACCAGGTTTTGGCAGCTCTCACAGTCCCAAAACACATAGCGACACTTAGAAGTTGATAATTTAATTAGCTATGTGGAGCTCCATGCTGAAAGAGCATCCAAGTCCAAATGAATTTGTTCTAGACATCGTTTGGTCGTATAGTTAAAGAAAAAATACATGCATTTGATGTCATCCGCCTAAATATAAGGTTGAGAATGTTTAACTATCGATGAAATATCAATTATGCAAAGTAAGAACAGCAAAGGACCTCACACGGTATTTTGAAGGACACCACTCATTATCGGTGTAGCACTTGAGTATGAGGACCCCGGGTACAAGAATTGAGCGTCTTCTTAAAAAATGTGAATCTTCACATTCTTTTGAAGTACTTTAAGTTCAATAAGACGTGCATCACGGCATATAATCCGCAAGGTAAATTTCAAGTGAAGGGAACGAAAAGGATGGTAGTTGGTTTACTAAAGGCCTTCGTAGATCATCAGGCTGTTTTCATGTAGGATGATTCGTTGCCAGCATGCGTGCTTGCATACTGCTGAACGATTCGCTCATCGATAGAGCAAGCGCCTTTCGCACTGACCTGTGGTCGTGAAATGCGAATACCAGAGGATCTTCAAGTACCTTTTGAGAATAATCAAATACTGGTTGGTTCTTACGCCGCTGGACTGCATAAGAAGATGCGTATAGCCGCCGAGTAAGCACGAATACACTTGTAAGGAGACCAGAGGCACCAAAAGGAACAATATGACAAACTGACCCACGACGCCCGTATGATTTTGGGGATGTCGTGTGGCTTAGGGAACATGTTATTCCTCATGGATTACCGAGTAAGTTATTAATGGACTGATCAGTGTCATATACCGTCATCAGAAGGCTTTCTTATACAACCTGCATCATTCGGGACTTAAATCAACCTTTCGCAGTCGAATTTACGGCTTAATTAAATCCACTTAAAATGGGAGACAGACCAATGGAAGATAATTGCAGAGCAGAACACCCAGGCGACGCAGTGCGTTACGTGGATCATGCGTGGGTCAAGAGAATGGTTAAAATTCCTCCCAAAGGTGCAGAAGAAAACGCAATGCCGCTGCCATTTAACCTTCAAAATTTGAGGGACCCCTTACTTTTTTCGAGATGACATTAAGCTTGCTGAAGACAGGAACAATTTTATAGAAAGGGGCAATGTAAAGATGGAGTCAAAGTTTCTCAATTTAGCTAGTGGCTAAGATTACCAGCAGCTTACTAGCAACAGGAATCAATGCTTCCATTGGCTAGCATGCCCAAGTTGTCATGTCGATTCTCTTATCTTATTGGCTTGTGTCACTATTAACCGTTAATAAATAAATAAATAGGTTTATTGATTGGGCACTTCTTGGGTGCCGTCAAATTTTAGAACATAATAAAAACCTAAAACAAACTCCTCTTTTCAGTAACCACTTTATCTTTTTTGGTTCTAAGTTTAAATAGCGGTGTTGGAAATGAGAAGTTTGTTTTAAGTAAAAAATAGTGCCCTCCAAAATTTATAAACAGTAAAATTTGAAAATAAAACAGTTATACAGAATAGCGATGAATTTATTTGGATAAGAATTGTTAGGGTCAAGAATAGTCTGTTATGGACGTTCGAGAGTATTCATTGGACAGAGGTAGAAACGTCTACAGTCGATTTGAAGGGATAGGCACTTACAATCAGATGCGAGCGCCGTCAATTTCGGTGTGGCGTCTGCCGACTAATAAGTCTTAGTTGAACTGATCGCTAAAAAAGATGGAAATGGATCAGGAGCAAGAAGAATTAAACGGTGAGAACTTTCAATGCTGTCCTACAGTTATCATATTTGTATTTGATAATATAATGTTGCTTATGTTTGATCTAGGTTTATGAAACAACTAGAACTAGTTGTTTCATCAAGCTAGATCAAAGCCTAAGCTAGTTGCGCATTCGAATTACGTAGAGCATATATGATTTTAAAAACGCAAGAAATATACTACAAACAGGCAGACATTTTGCAAATCAGTTTAAAAGTAAATTCTTAAACAATCATAAGATTGTGTATAAAAAATAAAAACGCTATCGGAAAACATTTTAAAATTTAAAATTATTATTAATTTGTTGAATTAGTTTTAACAGTAGAAAAATCTGCTTTTAGATAATGGATATATAAATCATTAAAGTGAGAGCGCAAGAGAATGTAGAGAGTGTAACATAAAACCAGCTGATTAGTCCTCTAAGTAAATTCTTCCTCCCTATACACATTGCAGGTAATCGTAGGAGGTGAATTGGTTATCGCCATCATCGTAAGCGCACGCAAAGTACGTTTGTATTTGTAGCTTGACTTCTAGGTGCATAATAGACGGCAGCTCATCGGGTGGACTCAGAATTGAAGTAGCTCAAAATACGCATGCGGGAATGTTGATTCCCGAAGTTAGCGTTATTGGAGCCCCTTCGGCCTGAATTCTATGTTACAGAATTGACTTCAAAAATGTCCTATCTTATTCCAAAATGCATGCTTAGTATTATTTGACAGATAGCGTTTGATTTTTTTTTAAAATTATAGTAGGGTTTGACTATAAATATAACTTTACAAGGCATTCCATATTGTCGCGTATCTTAGTCACTTTATTTTTAAGGGAAGTAGGCTTTCGCCCTTGAGCTCTCTATTCGCAGGCAAAAATGTAAATAGAATGAACGTTTACAGTAATAAATCTGACAAATGAAAATATGAGGTCATCGATATTGGTAGGCCGGGCGCAAGCTGCCAGTGTTGACACAATCTTCATTATATCGACAATAGTTTCTCAGCAATTGTGTATCTAGTTTGTATTTAAATGTGTCAACAGTTTCTAAAAGGACCACCTCGTCAGGGAGTCCGTTCCATGTTCCAACGACCCTTTGCGAAAAGGTTTTCCGACGGACGTCCGTGTGGACCAACTTCCTCTGCAGTTTAAAGGGATGACCCCGCAGATGTTCCGTCCCAATCAATTCGAGGAAGTCAGCAAATTCTAGGGCACATTCGCGGCCTCTGACAATCCGCTAGGTTTGGATGAGTTCCCCGCGTAGTTGCCTGTTATTGAGAGGGAAAAAATCAATTTCAACCAGTCTGGTTTCGTAAAGCACATGACTAGGATTCTTGACCATCCTCGTAGCCCCCGACTGCACTCGCTCCAGCTGTAGATAATCCCTTTAAAACCACCGACGCCAGGCCTGGACGGCATATTCCAAGTGAGATCGAATAAATGCCCTGTAGGTTTTTCGGAAGAATTCCTTATCAATCTGCACAAATCCACGTCTGAGTGCAAATAAGACCTGTGTCACGGGTTAAGCTGCCTTTAAACACTGTGCAGATGGCTTGAGTAAGGAGTTTATTAGAACACAGAGGTCCTTCTGTGTCTCCAAACTTGAAAGGGGCTGCCCATTGAGAATGTATTGGTATGAATCATCCTCCACGCTGGACCTTTTGGTACGCAGTCTTAGGACAACACACTTCCCTATGTTAAAATTTAAGAGCTAACGAGTAGACCAGTTGCTAAGACGGTTGAGATCCTCTTGAAGGGCGTACCCATCGGAATCAGATCTGATAACCCTCCATAATTTAACATCGTCTGCAAACATGACAACGCTGCAACCCAGGTCGTCGACACAGTCGTTGATGTACACTAAGAAGAGTACCAGCCCTTAGACGGAGCCTTGACGGACACAACTAAGAACCGAAGTAGGTGTTGACTTTGATGTATTAACGCACACAATTTGCAATCTTCCTGTAAGAAAGTCTGCCATCTTTGTCAGCAGTATTCCTCTTATTCCAATTTCAGATAATTTGTAGATGAGACGTTTGTGTGGGGCACTGTGAAACGCCTTCTTGAAATCAGTGTGTATGACGTCAACCCCACCATTTTTTTCCTATGGGCGAGTCAACTGATCTGTGAATAGAAATAAACTGGAAAGACGGGAGCGATTCTGTCTGAAGTCATTCTGGATCTCTGAGAGTGAACGGTTTTCCTCAAGGAACTTCATGGTTGCCTTTTTGATTATTGATTCCATTATTTTACAGCAAATAGAGGTAAGGCTGACGGGCCGATAATTTTTGACATGAGACCGAGTCTCTCTCTTTTCCTTGATAGAAGTCAACTTCATACTGTCTAGGAAGAAGATTGGTAGAGAATGTTGTCGAAAATGGCATTTCTAATTTTCCCCTGACCTCACCCCAATGCATAGAAAACTGAAAAATTTTAAATTGTGAACAAGCAACAGAGAAATGACTACCTCCGTTGCCATGCTGAACAAATCGCCTCAAATTTCATCTGCGGCCTCGCCATCTGAATACCCAGGTTACTCTGCACATAAACCGAACTTGATTGATTTTGTGGGATCCCAAGACAACAGTACTTCTTTTATTATTTCTCAAGACAGCAGTACTTCTCCTATTCCCACACCCATACCAAGTTTACCAGTTACTCTTAGTAATCCAATGCAGATGTTTTGCTCATAGACAAGTCCGGCTAAAGTGTCGACCACTCGAAAACTGCAAAACGTTAGCCTCTCCACGAAAAATACTCCTTTACGATCGCCTATTTCTGCCGAAAACATCTATGTCCCAACTTCATCTTATTTCCACCTATCAGCCCGACATCATACTAAGGCTAATAAACGAAATATACAAGCACTCTCGCACAAAAATAACGCTTCTGTACCAATTGCAGCAGTGCATCCCCACCCCACAGCCAATTTTCTACACGGCCGTTTCCCAAGTTGTCTTTTAATATGAATGGTCCTGCTGTACTACTAGACTCACATGACCTTCTGTGTTGCATTACTAGGAATACTTTACAGTACCCTGTCCAGGGATTTCCCGGACAAGTCCCAATAGCTAGCGGTTGTGCTCAGTTTCCCTGTCTGTCATTTCCACCTCCATATTTTACTACCCTTCACCCACATCAGGCGCGTACGAACGCACAACCTTTTTTCAGAACAGGGCGGGAGCACCCGCCCCTATGTTCAGTGGCCCGTCAACCACTGGATGACTTAGCCGCCCTCCCTCAAAAACAACCAGCTTGCCCACTTAAACTATTCGTTCTAAATGACAGATAAATAGGTTTATTGATTTGGCACTGCTTGGCGCCGTCAAATCCTTGGAACACAGGAAAACACCTAAAACAAACTCCTCTTTTCATTTAAACACTTAAGCTTTGGTTTGTTTGTTTGCTTAAATAGCCGTGTTGAAATGACGAGTTTGTTTTAAGTAAAAAAACCTGTTTTTCCAAGGTTTAGAAATAGCAAAAATGATGTTAAAAACAGCTATACAGAATGAAGATGAATGTATCAGGGAAATAATGTTTAGAGTCAAGACTAGTCTGTTATTGACGTTCGAGGGTATTCATTTGACAGAGGTAGAAACGTCTGCGGTCGATTCGAAGGGAAAGGTACTTCCAATCAGATGCGAGTGCAGTCGATTCCGGTGTGGGGTCTGCCGAATAATTAGACTTAGTTGACTGATTGCTAAAAAGGGGAAAATAGATTAGGAGCAAGAAGAGTCAACGGTAAGAAACTTTCAATGCAGTCATACAGTCTTCATACTTGTATTATATATCATAGTGTTGATTAAGTTTGATCTAGCTGTATGAAACAGCTAGTACCATTCGTTTCATAAAGCTATATCAAAACCTAGAGGTGCGGCTCATTGCGCATTCGAATAACATCGAGCATAAATGATGTTAAAAACGGAAAAAAAACATACTACTAACAGACAGAGATAAAAAAATAATAAGTTTTTGCAAGTTAGTTTTAAAGCAAATTGTTTACTAATCATAAAATTATACATAAAAAAATAAAGACGCTATCCAAAAACATTTTGAAATGTAAAGATATCATAATTTTTTAAAATAGTTTTAACAATAGAAAAAAAGCTGCTTTTAGCTAATGGATATATAAATCACTAAATTGAGAGCCCTTGTGCATAGCCAGAGGATAGGTATTTATGAGTCTTGTAGGTCACTAACCATCACTTATAGCTTGCCCATAACCAGAGGGTGTACCACATAACCAGATGATAAGATTTTTAATCTCTGTGTGCATTGCAGGTCGTCGTAGGTGGTTTATAGAAGGACATGAAATTACTAATCGTGGGAGATTCTGGCCTGAGTATCCGGTTCTAGTGAAATGGCTATCACCGCATGCAAAGTACGTTTGGATTTTCAGCTTGACTTCTAGGTGCAGATAAGGCAGCTCATCGGTTGAACTCAGGATTGAAGAAGCTATCGCCAACAGTAACAGCCACGTCAGAGCCCTTTCGGTCCGAATTCTATGTTGAAGAACTGAGTTTAAAAATGCCCTATCTTATTAAAAAAAAGATGTGTGCTATTATTTAACATATATTGTTTGATTTTTATTTTAAATTCTCGTATGGTTCGACTATTTCTAATAGAATTTGGCAGGGCATTCCATATTGTCGCGTATCTTATGGAATAGAAGTTGGATCGTTGGGCCTGTTTGAATTTCGGAATTTTTATAATATTTTCTGAATATCTAGTGTCTCGGGGGCCGTTTTGATTTGTTAGTATATTCATTCTGAGAATATATTGGTCGTGTGTGATTTTGAATAGAAAAGTGAGACCATTTTTAAGTCTTCTGATCCAGACGGGTTGAAGATCATATCTATCGTATAGTTCCATGTATGAGCCTTGAAAGGCATCACATTTGGATAAGTATCTGGTAAAGCATCTTTGAATGGCTTCTAGTTTCTTTCGGCCATCTGATGGCATAATGCCAAAAAAATGAGCAGTAATCCAAGAGAGGTAAAACGTACATTTTATATAGTCTTGTCTTTAGGGCGGGTGGAGGAGAAATTTTTACAAATGAATCCGCATAGTCTAGTGGCTTTTTGGTGATATTTGTTTTAACGTGGGGAGATAAATCAAAGAGTATTTGTATAGCTAAAACCTAAGTCTTTTTATTGATGTTGTCTCGGTTATTACCTGATTATTGAAAAATATGGGAGGAAGTTTTTTTGTGAACCAAAAGATCAGGAGATGACATTTACTTGGAGAGAATGGCATTTGCCATAGAGTACTCCATTCGCTTAGTTTTTTAAGATCATGTTCAATTGTTCTATGCATACTGGCTACTGTATGCTGGTTATATGCATATGCAAGTTTAAAGTCGTCCACATATAAAAATGTTTTAGCTGACGTTGATATAGAGGATAAGTCGTGAATGTATATAGAAAAATAGGAGGGGACCTAGGATAGTCCCCTGAAGTACTCCACTACTAATATGAGATGGTTCTGAGACTACGTTTCGCATTTGTACTACCTGATATCGGTTTTGAAGGTAAGATTTTTAGAAAAGTCAAGAAGGGAGACCCAATCCCATGACTTTTTAGATTCACTAGAAGCCTCTGATGGGGGTACTTTATCGAACGCTTTTTTTAGGTCAAAAGTATATCGTAGCTACCGTGTTTCCGTCATCTCTGTTACTTGAAACGAATTCAAGGAAGGTGAGATGGCAGGACTGACATGACTTTTTAGGTAAGAAAGCGTGTTGAGAGGAAGGTATGAGGTTAGCGTTTGTTAGATAGTTTAGCATTTGTTTGGAAATTATTTTTTTCTAGTATTTTTTTGCTATTACCGCTGTTCGGTGAACACCACGATAGCTTTGTGTATCAGATCGGTTCCCGTTTTTAAAGATTGGTGTAATGCTTGAGTATTTCAATATTTCTGGATACATACTATTCGATTGGAGTAAGGAGAATAGACTAGACAGCAGTATTGGAGCATATATCATATGCTTCAGTATGCAAGGTGGGATTTTATCCATCCCATAAGAGGTGGAATTAAAAAGTTGTCTGATACCTTTGATCAATAAAATGCTCCAGCTTCAGACACTAGTCTTTGTCCACTGTCCAGATATTTTTATAGTAACTAAAACATGGGCCACACTTTTCGTAGCCGACCCCGACAAAATGGTGATTCCTAGGTCCTTTTGTTTGGAAACATTTGACAGGCACCTTGATGAGAGTCCCCCATTGCGCTTGCCTTCTTCGTTTAGAGCCTAAGTGTGACACATTTCTCAAGGTTGAACTTCACTTGTTATCTGTTCATCAGTGTTGCAGCTGAGTGGTTGCTATATATTGCTGTCCTCTGCAAACATGACTCCCTTACTGTCCAATCCATTCAAACAATCATTGACATGGATATATAATAATAATAAATAAATTGTATATTTAAGATCCAGAGAGCCCCATCATTATGAAATTAAATGGTCCAAGAAAGGAACCCTGAGGTACACCACTCAAAACCGGCACGGAAATTGATTTCAAATTGCTAATGCGCACGTGCAGTGATTGGCCTATCAAGACATTTTCTATCCTTTGAGTAAATTTTTCCCTTTTTCCGGATTCTCGGACTTTGTAGAGTAACTTGCGGTGAGGAACACTATCAGAGACTTTTTTGAAGTCTATGTAGACGACATGAACGCTGGGGTGCTCATCTAATGACCTGGATCACTGTTCCATTGAAAAGAGCATATTGGTCAAACAGGAGTGGTTTCGTCGAATTCCGTGTTGGGCACTGTCAAGGAAGTTTTTTCTTCGATAAAATGCATGCTGACCTTTTTGATGATCCTTTCCATAACTTTGCAACAAATGCATGTTAGGCTCACCGGTCGAAAGTTTTTAGCGCTGGTTCTGGATCCACCCTTGTGAAAAGGTCATATATTTACTGATTTTCAGTCAGAGGGGAGGATGCCTCGATCGATGGATGACTAGAATATACACGAGAGTGGTTTTGAGAGTTCGCTAGCAAGCTTTACTCGAAGACTATTTTCTCTTCCTGGATCCAGTATCTCTTATACGGATAGATGCCAGTTAGCAAACATTAAATTTCTGTGGGTTAGAAGACTCGAAGCCGGTCTCTGCTTCCTGTTTCGCGTTAACTCTAGCCCCAATCTCCCACGAATTAACGCTCTTACTCCGGTAGATCGACCCTATGCCACTCGTAATTCCTCCATGATCATTTCACCACCCCTTAGCTCCACAACTAACCGGTCTCAGTTTTTTGCCTCCAAATATGCTTTCATCTGGAATAATCTTCCACTGCAAATTAGGTTGTCGTCCACATTAGCTATTTTTCAAAAACAAAGTTACGCAAACATTTAACTTCGGAAGATATAAAGTCCTTATTGTCTGTTTCCCTTCCCTAACTCGCAACTTTTGGATTTCGAAAAGGGTCCTCCTGGTATTTGAGGCAGTTCCCTTGATATTATAATGGTCTCTTTATTATATATCCATCATCCTCTGCAGAGTCAATCTTTGCATTTACTTTTTGCCCCCTCATTTTTAAACTAGCATCGCCAAGTCTTGGCAACCTTGGTACTTTCCTCCGCTTTTTGCAACCCCGACGATGGTCTCCAGGTTCAGTTGAGGATCAAGGCGGGTTCCGATAGTTTTGCTTCTTTGATTGGGGGACTATGCAGTCGGCAAGGTCGCATCTCAATGATGATCTCATGACCTCTACTGTCCCGTCTTCGTTTTTGACCCTGGTGTCCACGATGAGTCCGTCCTCTCACACCTCCACTGGTGGAAACAAACAGTAGCTCTGACTGCTATATTATCTCTCACACGACAAGGAGCGTTCCGAACCCTCATACGTTGTCAGCATCATCACAGATCTATCCCATTGCATCTAGCTATTAATGTTTTAGTGAAGCAGTTTTTTCTCCTACTTTTTTTTAAAATTGGCGGCTCGCTGAACTCCGCCTCCAATTTACCGTAGGAGTTTTTTTTTACTGCTTTTTTTCTAGTTCACCGTTTATTTTAAAGATTGTTGTCTATTGTTTTAAAAATGGCAAATCGTTCTGAATCGGATATGCCTACCATAATGTTAATTTCTGCTGTTAATATGGCTGCTCACATAGAGCAGCAATTATCCACTTTGTATTTATTTATACCGAGATACTAAGTTTGAAATGACGGGGCTCTCTGGGCCTTAAATATACAATTTATTTATTTATTTATTCTTCAGTAATTTTGTTGGTATTTGATCAGGAGCCGGAGACTTGGCGTCTTTACATGCAATAGTTGCTTTCTTCACATCTTCTTCTGTGAATACGAGGTCCTCAATGACTGCGTAGTTACAACATGCATGAAAGTCTGTTTGGTTAAACTTCACTTAACCTGTAAAAGCAGATGCGAACAACCGACTAAGGTGTTCTGCCTTATCTTGTTTTTCATTAATGTCTTCGTTGATTTCATTTATCAACACTGCCACCGTTTCCTTCTTCTTCAACCGACTATTGATGCAGATAAAAAGTAATTTTGGCTTATCAACGGCCTGTTCTATAATTTCAGCCTCATACTCCTTCCGTGATCTGCGGATAATAAACCTTATTGCGTTCCGCTTTCAACAAAATTCTTCGTACTGCATGGGTTGATTTGTTGCCACATTCCTTTTCCGGAGTGTATTCTTTCGGTTTAGTAATCTTTTCAAAAACCGCGTTAACCAAAAAGGGTGGTTTGCATTTGTTCTTTTTTAATAGGGCAGTAGCGTCGCATAGCGTCATCTGTAACGCCCCTGAGAGTGATCCAATCTACATCCGGATTTCTGGTAAGAAATTTTCTGCCGATAGTTAAGGATCTGGGCATTTCATATTCTAACGATGTTAATCTTTCAGAGCATTGCGCCCTGATTGTCTCCAAAGCACGCAGAACTACCGGGTTTATACTCTGAAATTTCAAAACTATTGATATTAGTCTCTGCCTTTATAAGGTGTACGTTAGGCCTGACGTAGAATAATACTCGTTTCTATCTAGCCTTCTGCGCGCTTTGAACAGAAGAAAAAAGAATCGGTCCAGCACTTCTTTACGAAAATAATTTTATCTTTGGAGCAAAGTAATCTGTCATGTCAAGGATGCTGTGGACTTGTTAACATTGATCCCTTATGGTTTTGCCGAGTACAGAAATGACTTTTTTACTTTTAAGCATTTAAATATTCATAAATTTGATCCCCTTACCACTGCAAGGTAGCTTGACCACTCTATCTGCAGCAGTCATCGCAATGTCTTTTTATTTCTTTGATCAGCTCACACAGTTTAGTATCGTCGATTTTTTCGGTAAACGTCATAGCCATGGGGAATAAACTTTCCCATAATATAAAAATCCTACGAAGTTTTTCTATGTTTAAGATACTATTACGTCAAGGTCAAGGTCGAAGGCGGTTGGTTCAAATTTGAAGATAAGTGAATTCTTGAATTTTAAACCGATTTCTTCTTTTCCTGTAGAAACTAATAGCTTAATTATTGACAATTTACTGTATTTCTACCTCATCGTCAGCTGCACATACCTGCAGTTATTGCAATTGCAAAAGGGAGAAATATACACTTTTTAAACTCTTTTACCCTACATAGCCTCATTAAAGTTCTCGCAGATTTACGTCAAAAGGACGGAATCTAAAGGTTAATTCTAGAAATAAAGCTGAAATTTTGTAAGTTAACCTTATTTCCAGCGAAGAATAATTTGCAGTAACTGGTAAACCAGTTGATATAATTTTACATCCTGCATAGCATCTTCGCTAATTCTATTTTCAGTTTAAACTCGTTACTTAGCAGATATTTGCTTGCAGTGCCTTGCTTAAAACACATATTTCAAATATTACACCTTTGATTCCGCAAAACGTCACTAGTGACTAGCTCTAAATATGGTTCTCTCTTCACGATCCTTGGTACCATTTTTGAGGTAAAGTTGTCTTCACTCACTTCTCAACAATGCGTGAAACTAGAGCCTTTTATAAACATGGTCAGTACTGAGTCACTTGACCGACATAAGAGAAGTTTCAATTTTCTTTTAAAAAACGTTCCCAAGAGTAAAAATCCCCTGGACGTTGCATTTCATTTCCTTTACTCATGCGGCTTTAACGTTAAAGTCACTGAGGCTAAAAGGTTATCTTCCCGTAGCAAAAACCCGCAAATTCTGGTCGAACGTTTTTTAGCGGTTGAAGTTGACCTTATTTTCTCTAAGCATGGGCATTCCTCTCAATATTTGAAACAAAACAATTTGTTTATCTGTAGTGATAAAACCCAAATGGAACATCGGATTTCACCCTCATTAGCAAACAAGAAGCCTTGTTCTACACCCTCAATACCAAAAGTTATCTCAGAGGTTTTTCCTGTAGCTAATGCAAGCCCACGGCCCTCCGGATTGACAGGAATTTCGATTCCAGCTGAAGCTTCACCCGTTAACCTTGTTCCTGGTTTGAGTGAAATTGTGTCTACGCCACTTCTTTCTCATCCCAAGCAAACCATGCCTGCTATAGCTGCCAAATCTATTAAACCTAAGAAAACTCCTAGTAAATCTGAATCCTTGGCTAATCCAGGCATTAAAATCAGTACTGTCATTACCGATGGGAAACCTGCTAACCCCTCAGCATCTACAACAGCTGCGAACGCTAAC
>WEDG01005417.1:0-59711 GCA_017591395.1 Schistocephalus solidus
ATATATATTTTTATTGCAGTTAGAAATGTTTTTGTGAAAGAGTCCAGGAGTTTAAGCATGACAGTTGCAGGATCATCCGTAGTGTAGGACTGCAGTACTTCTGTGCACCGCCTTGCTACATCGAGTGGTATGGATGTGAATAAAGAGATAATATCAAAGGAAACCATTGTCTCATCAGCGGAAACTGTGATTCCATCTACCTTTTTTAGAAACTATATAGTTCTCAATGGAAGTTTCACAGTTTCTCGTAAGTGGGCGGGACTGATGGAATAACCATTTAGAAATTTTGTAGTTAGGCGCACCGATTAATGACACTATCGATCGTATAGAAACTTCAGCTTTATGAACTTTTGTCAGTCCATAAATCTTAGCGATAGTTGGTTCCGGTGGTTTCAAGGATTTTGTAAGATCTCCTGACACTTGTTTCATTCCGCTTAGACGTTTCAGCAATTTATCGATATATGCCTTCTGATATTTGGCAGGGTCTGTGGGAAGAGGCTTGTAGGTTGATGTATCGGCTAACAATGACAGCATATTTTTATTGTAATTCGCTTTGTTCAAAATAGAGGTTTAGCATCCTTTCCTCGTGGGAGGATGTTAATGGTTTTCCGGTTTTAAGAGTCTTCATAGCCTTCCTTTCTTTCTTCGTGGGATAGCATTGAAAAACTATTTCGGCGTTTTAGTGCTTGCACAGTGTTTTTTCGGATTATAAACTGTTCGTCCTCTGTGAGGTTTGTTGCTGCTATGATGGACTCCAAACTTGCAAGGAACCCAGTTTCCACTGATGAGCTAATGGTTTCCTTTCCCGTTGTCTCTTTATCGACATCCAAACCACTCGATGTAGCGAGACGGTGCACAGAAGAAGTACTTTAGTCCTACATCATGGATGTTCCTGCAACTGCCTTGTTTTAACTCCAAGACTTATGCTTACGGATGAACTTTTTCATTTTACCACCAATACTATCAACAAATAAAAAGGGGCTCCTATGGGTCACCTATATCTGACTTTTGCCTAGATGACAATGCAGAAACTCGAGCATACAGCTCTTCCACTAGTTTACCCTTAATTGTGGCTACGATATGTGGATAATACCTTTTTATCGTAAAAAGGAGCAAATGGAAGCGCTGCACAACAGCATTTAGACGGATCGTTAAATTGCTTTCGTAATTTTCTAAAGTCTCTTTTGGAGAAAATTTGGAACAGTAGAATAGACTGTATTTGAATTAAAAATCTTAAGCGGGATAAAAAGCCTGGATCTGTAAACCCTCTGCAATAGCTCCCTGGAAAAAGTTTGGATCGTTAATTGAAAATATGCTATGCCAATCTAGGGTGCTTACGAAATTATTTATTTATTCCTGGTTTGTGCTTGCAAAGTCAAGTTTATTGAATTTTACCTCAGACTATGTAGAAAGAGAGACGGGGAACAACAGTGAATTAGTGCGTTATCACATGTCAATAGATCACGATGGAATTTCATTGAGGGTGGAAGGTATTTGTAAAAAATAAATCTAAAATGCTGTCATTTATACTCACGGAAATAACCAGTTGGGACATGTTTGAAAATTCAAAAGTTTCGACCAATTCCGGAAGTTTTGGTGGAGAGTAATTTGCCTGCCAGTCGACGTCTGTCAGATTAAAATCACATATGATTTTCATTGTCAGAATAACGTGAAGGATTACATACATAACCAATTACCGCTTTTTATGGTGCGGAAGGATGACTGAAAACAAAGCATACATTTCCATAAAAGGATGAAGTGCTCACCCTCAAAGAGGAATATACAAACGTTGAGTTCATATAAAGAAGGCAACCACCGCCACGTTTTTAGCGTTGGCTTCTCGATACAAAGTGAAATTCTATATAGCGAGTGTCGAATCGGAAATAAGAAAGCAAGCCCAGGATTCAGTTATACATAGCACATCTGGATCAAGCTTAAAAGCTACCGATATAAGCTCTGTCACCTTATTTACAACGGATCCCAAATTGAGTGAAACTAAACTGAGCGTATTCCTGAGCTGCAAGTTACGCTCATTCTTTTTATAAAAACGAAGATTTGGTGGTGAAGACGAACACTGGAATGAAGAAACGAAAGTTGGGAGAAATTTATCTGGTCAACAATTTTGTGAAAAATGTTACTGTTAAAAAGAACTGCGATTATTGTACAATGGCATATTTGGATAAAAACGTGGAAGGGAAGGCTATATTGTGGCGAGTGCAAGATAGTGTGGCCGTGAGATTTTGAGGGAATTTAGCATACATTGGTGGAAAAAGTGCATTTGAAAAAGGAATAAATGATTTCGAAAACTGTAGACATCATGAGAAGACTAAATTATTTGGGGATATTTGACATATTTTTTGTTGGGAAAATGCTAACTTGAGCGTTCGTATTTGTTGTAAACATATATCTCACAAGATCTTTTTAAAAAGAATCCATACTGAGCTGTATTAAGCAGGTTATTCTCTGTTAGGTGACGCATCCTCTTGTCTTTTACAGAGGTCTCAAAGATCTTCGAGGCCGTGGGAAGTGTATTGATTGCCTAAAGTCGTCAAATTACGTCGATACTCCGTGTTTGGGCATGGACAGAATGTGCGATTTATTTCATAAAATACGGAAGGTTTCGCTTTCAAGAGCACGATTAAGTATCTTAAACAGAAGTGACGAAAATATATCACTTTTTTTTCAGCCTTTAGTACGCTGACCGGAAGATCATCTGGTCCAGGACTGTAACATTGACTAAAACACCGAATGGCTATGGTCATGTCCCTGAGGGCAAAAATTATTGTTTTGAGGACAGTACCGGTCCAAACCTGGATGGTCGGAAAGGGAGTGACAAAATGTTCCCAAAATGTTATTTACAAGAAAGTATTGAAGCTATCAGCCGTCAACTAAGCATCAGCTGTGAGGTTTCCTAAGGCGTCTCGAAGTATGGTATGCTGCGTTTTTCCTGCGCTTTTTACTGGTCGCGAAAAATATGTTCACAACATTTAATGAAGGTTTTTCGGCCCAGTTGACCTCATCGGCTAGTTATTTTTTAGACAGTCTCTTAGCCTTTTTAAAAGATAAGTTGGATTAAGGGCAGGATGGATGTGTTGTTTTGTAGATGAAAACGACGTGAGAGTCTTCACATCTGCGACCGAAAGATAAAGAGCTATAGACTTCATCCTTGACAATAATTATTTTCTTACGGGGAACAAAACGAGAAATGAGTGGACATGGAACTTGGTACAGCCAATCATTACAAAAATTCACATCCAAACATAGAAAGAAGTTATTCCAATCGTGGGAAGCAAGATGGTCAGTAATTCCCCCATATTTGCTGATTGGAAATCATGGATAAAACTATATTTGTTGGAAAAACATTTCGTCAGCCTCGAGTCCTAGTGTAGGAAAAAAATGGCATTGCCAGAACTCCCAAATGGGTCTAAAGATGACACTGACAATGGATGAAAATCTCTACCGAAAAATAAGATTAAGTTTGTTTGATCCTCGGGTGGGAAAATCGACTATCTTGTCCCACATGCTGATATCTATGGCCGCAAGTGTATCTTCGAACTTTATAGGACAGGAAGGTGAAAATTCCTCAACTTCAGGAAGATTGAAGTCACCTGCAAAAAAGCAATACTTTTGATTTGAGTCTACTGTGGCGTTAAATGCCTGTGAGGGGCGGAGTTCGTTATCCTCGCTGGCATTGGTTTGGCGATAGACAAAACCAACGAATAAAGTGTAGTTATACTTAAGAACAAAGCAGAGTCAACATCTCTTCCCCGTGGTAAATTGTCGATAGCGTTTGCTTAGCATAGATACAGCTTGATCTGCTGTGGCCCTCGTGTCGATCATTCCGAATGTAGGTGTAACCTACAAAAGAGTGTTCGGAATCGGTTACGCAGGTTGTTGCCCATATCTCTGCAAATTTAACAATGTGCGGTGGACGAAAACCAGAATCTGGAGAAGAGGCATTTTGTTAAGCAGAGATCTGACATCGAAAATGAACAGTTAAAGGGGGCACGTTTTTTGTTTCTGAGATGGGGCAGTTAGGCTGTCAGAGTGACTGCCTTCAGCTAACGAAATGCTCTTTTCAATTGAACTATTTGTCCATCCCTTATTTGGAGATGTGCCTCGCCATTGGTCCTTCGTCTTTCCAGTTCTATTATCATTTTTTCCTTTTCATTCGCTCTTTCAACCCGCATCCCGGCTGTAAAATACTTCAGAATGCAGACTCCGTGTAGTCACATTTTCTCTGAAGCAGGATTTGTGCCTGTGCTTCATTTTCAAGATGATTTTAAGGAGGTATTAGTTCAGGATTTTAACCGGTGCTGACGGAGCCTTCCATAATCTACATGTCTTGAGAATGTGGATAGACACGCCGTCCAATAACAAAGCGTTTACATACAGCGGACGGAGATCTAAGTCATGTTTACCTCGCTCCTTTGGAGCTATTGATACTGACTCTGGTCAGCTTTTATAATTACATTGTTTTTTTTGACTAAATCGGGCGCCATTTTTCAGCTCAGATCTTTCAACCGAGTGAGTAATTGTATCGAGTTCACTTAGTCCAATAGGTGCAGATGAACCAGGTATTGGGTTGGCTGGAGCCAAATTCGTTAACCGCTTGGTATTCATAGACCATCTCCTCTTTAGCTTTACAAGCTCACAAACCTCTTCCACATCGCATTTTGGCACAGCGTCCAGCAGCGATGCGGCGCTGAGTTGTAAACCAGATTATTGCTTATGCTGCCTGAGCTTCGTGATGATGGTGTGGAGCAAGGACTCGATTGGACACCCTTTCGAACTAGCAAACCGTCCTCTGGTTTACAGCGTTCGGTAGCCGCGATATTTTTATCTGAGGTGAAGGTATGCTTGAAGAGGCTTAACATGCATAAGAATTTTCGTTTACCTTAGGTTTTGTACGGACAAGTGCTTTTTTAACAGGTGCACGAGAAATAAGTTTTTTAAAGTTTTCTATTTGTTGCTTTAGATTGTCTTGCTCCTGCTACATCCCTAAGACTTTCTAGGGGAGGCTGAAACACCCCATACAAGGTTCGTCTTCGTAAACTGCATTAAGTAAGCTTACTAGACTTTTTGCCCGTTTAGCGGGGGTTGAAGTATTATCAGAATAGCGATAGCTGCAATTATTTTCTGCTTCTGTGTCAATTGGCTGATTGAAACTCCTGTCTGTATGGCCGGATGATTAGAGGCGTCAGTAGTCGGTCCTACGCGATTTTGCAGCGCAGGTTCAATACCAGGCAGTGGACCAATTTTTCGTGGCAATAAATTTAGGGCACCTGCATTAAGCATTCTTATGGGGATACAAAAAGGCGTTTTGATGCTTAGAATCATCCCAAAATTAACAGATTCAGTAATGATATCTACTAATATGACTATAAAACGATGTAAACAAGGATATAAGAATATGAGGATATAACGATTCAGCCTTTGGTTTGAGTCTCTTCCGCGACACAGAGCAGGTTCAGGTTGCTCTCTAGCCATACAGGACGCTTGTTCTGATGGAAACTCGTCAGTTAGCAGTTTTTGTCGATGAGTCGCAGAAGAACATTCAAGAACAACCCCAAATCTTCGTTCATAGTGCGTGTCCGAAAAGTTGAGGTCCAGTCGATGTTGGTTAACTCTGCTCGCATCTCGTGAAATTTATCTCGTCAAACATTTCGATTCCTTTTTTCTATTTTAGGCAAAACGGAGAATAAGGAGTAGCTCCACATTAGCACTACGAACCATATTGACGTTTCATTTTCTCATTCTGCAATGCTACGGCAGTATTAGCCTACTCTAACCCCTAAGCAGTTTTTTCTACTAACCTGTATTCGAAAATGGACGCCTATCAAACTCTGCCTACATTTTCATGTAAGGAGTTTTTTCACTGCCTATTTTCTAGTTCACAATTAATTTACAATCGTCACTAACTATTTCCTACATTATTAAACATTTGTAAATTTATATGCACATATTGGCATAATTTTATTTCGTTACTAATGTTTGTTTCGATAGTGCCTTTCTGAATTCTAAACTACATGATCACTTCGAGCAGGGGCATGGAACTGATCTCATCGATGCTGCATGATGTTTCCGCAAAAGCAGCTTGAAAAACTTAGCCCTTTGTCCACCACGTGTTCTGGTTGGGAAAATGACATGTTGTGTGAGGAGTTCCTTCAAGGTTTTGTGCCGAAAAGCATAATCAAAAGCTGCTTTAGGGGGTGATGATTGAAAACTTCTCCAGTTTATACTTGTTGCATTGAAGTCGCCCAAAATCCTGGCATTAGTTCACTGAAGAACTTCTCCAATTGTTCCAAGAGATGGGCGTCTGCGACTCGTTCTGCCCTAGGTGACGGACAGACACTGAAATTATCAACTCATGAAGAGCCAAGATTCTTGATGGTAAACCATATGGCTTCTGTGCTGCACAAAATCTTTGTCTTCTTGTCGGACACTATTAGGAATTTTTTCAGCGGCACAATTATGCCACCACCCTGCCACTTTTCTCTGTCCCTCCGATATATTTGGAATCGAGACAATGTTATTTTGCCACCTCGAATACTGCTGCGCAGTCAGATTTCGGTAGATGCTACCGCATCTGAAGATACTTTGGTAAAAAATTTCACTCATCAAGTTTAGATACATGGCTTTGGGCATTTGTGTACAAGCATATACATTTTGCGCCAGCCAAACTTCCGGTTGCGTTTGTAAACGTTTTTGGCCCAACTGCGTTCCGGTGGAAGTCAATAACGCAGGCCTGTTCAGTTGTTGAATGGTTTTTGTTAACTTTGGTTTCTTCGGTCAGAACACCGGGTATTACTAACTTAGTTCTTCGCTCTCTTTGGGAATTAGTTCTTTTGTCTTTTTTGGGTGCTCTATATTTTCTATTATAAGATGCCTCTCCACCAAATTGTATACTCAGCTGGGAGTTTATAGGTCAAGATTCGAATTTAGGGAGACCATGAATTCAAAGCCCTAAATGGGGCTGCAATTAGTCGACATGTTTGTTTTACTCAATATTTGTAGCGCGCACTTTAACATATAAGCACGCCCTTCGCGATGGCTAAAAAGCAAGAACCATAGTTCCCACCATCAGAGTAATTATCTTTATTTTTCATGTTTTCTTTTCGCAGATCGCAAACAACACAGAGAACGGTATATCAAAGCCCAAAAGAAGCAGCGATACCCTTCCTTGAGTGGGCGTAAGTTGACAGTTTATTCGAGCCATTTTCGGTTCATTATCTAGGTCGATCCGAAATTCTTTGAGGAATATGCGTTTCGCAAAGAAGCATAACAAACGTTCCAAGAAAATGTGATTGATCAATAAATACGTGGTCTGAATTCGATGTTTTTGTTCTCGTGTACTCTGGTCTTTTCAGTCCACTTGATCGTCATTCGTCCCGCTATTATGGCTATCTAAACCCGTGTTTGCTTAGCCATACCATGCAATAAATATCCACACAAGCTCGTACTTCCTGTCTTATTACGAGCCGCCGGATTCCACCTGCATTGTATTTCTTTAATATTAGCAGTCCGGAATGCCTCACGACCAGTCATATCACTCAAATCATTATTTATGCTTGGACTCTTGTTTACGTTTGTGTGCTTTGGTCGCATTGGTAAGCTGCAGTTTTTCGAACTTTAATCGGCTGACAAGAACACGTGATCGGTGGTTCAGTTGCGCATCAAGACCGTGGCGCCTGAATATCCTTCTGAGTGCCTAATTCCAGACACCATTTGGAAGATGGTGACCCGCAGATTAAAATGGTTTTGCTGTAACTTTTTCTAGAGTTCTTGATGACAGCGCTGGCGGTAGCTAGTAGACACTGGAGCAACGGTGTCAGGGTGCATGGGCTCCATCGATCCCCTCGGCATCCATAAAAATGTGTTACGTTGGCTGGAACGTGGAGCCGTAGAGCAGAGCTTTGTAATCTGGTGTTCAATTTCCAAAGGGAATGAAAACAAATATATGACCCGTTAAGGATGGCGACATGGCACAAGTCGCAGAAGAGGTCTTGTCTCGCGTGGACGACCCGGTCGTGGTGCTCTGTGGACGGGCCCGCTCTTTCTGGAAATAAAGGAAGCCCTTGCCAGTAAATTTATCACCACCCTGCACCTCAACCATCAAAATCAGTTCATTTGGTGTGGTAGTTTGACTATCCACTTTACTTCTAACCACCTCTGCTGCTGCTACTACTACGGGCACAAGCCCGTATACGATTGTGCCATTTTGGAATTAGTAATCCATAGTATGATCGTGTGTTTGGCGCATGGAAGTGAATTGAACCTTTATATGGTGTCGAGGTTCTGGTGGTTACTGATTGTTCAGACATTATGACGTGCTTTCATCACGGGACTCGCGTAAACAACTTTACAATTTTACGCATGTTTATTTTTGTAATCACTCAAGGTTTAGGGACCAGCGAACATACAGTGACGTTTGAAGATCTAGTGTAAAGCGGTGGACATTTTCCGCTGTTACTGTCGGTTTTGGCTGTAGCAAGTTTCGTACCGCTGTTTTGTCCCGCGTCTATTCTTACCATTTTAATTATTCAGCGGTTGTTCTCCCCGACTGCTCTATTTCTGAGGTCGCTGGAGTTCTTAATACGCATAACCAACGCCATATGGTAAAGGATGTATCATCTTATTGGAACTCAGCTATATCGCGTTGCTAAATAAATATAGGTTTTTTCCCGTAGTCCCGTAGAGAACCTCTTCTGAATAGATTTTAACAACATTGCAGAACGCTGTGCCGTCGATGGACCTTTAGAAAGAAATTTGGGCACAAGAATACAAGCCGCGCTGCCTCACATGTCAGTAGATCCGATTGTTGTCGGTCCCACGTGCTCTACCTTTGCGGTGGACACTGTGATGGCGAATTTTTGACAGTTTTTTTAGGAGTTAGCGATATTACTCTGAGGACTGAAGTCTACGGGGTGTTCTGATCCGAGGTATCTGGGTGTTTGCGCGATAAGGTCGGGGGTTTATGGTCTATACTACGCCGTCCCCCTCCTTTTATTATGATTTTGGATTCATAATGTGCCGAATGCCAGTCCGAACAAACTGCTGCGTCCATCCCAACTGTTTGACGGCCTATGTTATCCTTATCTCCTTTCATTGAGGTTTGATCGGTACTGGTGCGTCTGTTTGCTTCAAAACCGCAGTATTGTAACAAATCCCTTAGAGAGAACTGTTAATGGTGCTCTCTCCTGGTTTTGGCATTGGAAACCAAAACACCTTGCCATTGAAATTGTCTAGAAGTCTTTCTGGCCTTTAATGCATTAAGCGATTAAGCTCAACCTGATATGTAGGATTTTTATTGCAGCTTTCGCTATCTCTGAATGCTCGTGTTTTTAGAGATATGGTTGAAAGTTGTAGAAGGTGCTTAGATAAGTTTTCCACCATGGCCCATAAGTGTCGGTCTCTCCAAAATTGCCAGCATGAGATCGTCGGCCCCGCAACTTCAGGAGAATTATCCAATTTTGCATTAAAAGAAAAATCTGCTCGAAGGCTTCGTGTGGTTTACGTGTCTTCGTGTTTAAAGGTTTGAGAAGAACCTATGTTATGGTCAAAGGAAGAAAGAGCTGGGATGGCGAGTAACTCGACCAGCGTGCGTCGCTCATCGCAGCATAAACAACTGGCAAAATTTATGCTTCGCTGTTGATAAGGTAGAATTTTTTGACTAGGCTTGCACTGCCGTTAGTTATCTGGCTTCAACCTAGTTTCCACATCGTGGCGTGTGGTCTTTCGATTACGAAACCTCCGGATCACCTGCTTCCTGTGGCCGCATACTGATTTCGTGTTCATGATACGTCGGTGGGGCAAATTGGCTTCGATCTTTTCAAAAGACTTAATTACATTTAAAGGAAATCACAATTTAGGAGCAATTGGCGATTTTTACTCGAACATACGCTTATCCTAGTCGCCCTCCAGCGTAGCCTGGGAACTTTGCGCAAGCGGGAGTTCTTCGCCCATTAAAGCCACCATTCAACTGAATTTGGACCAGGTAGAGAGGCAGTCTTTAGAAGGAGACCTCCGACAAGGACGATGGAGACTGAAATGGTAATTTCGGGCTTATTGGCCCTCATCAGCCAGCCATACACAGTCCAAATTAGACCACTCCTTATGCCCTACGCGTTTTGTTGGTTACTAATTAAACAATCGAATCTTTCGGTCACGGTCGCCATGCAACCGCTTATGGGGGCTCTAGACCGAATCTGGGAAGCACAGCGGAATGAACGAGTTCGGTTATCGACTATGGGAACCCATCCACCATTGTTGATATACCCAGAAGCAACGGACAGGACAACGGGCCAGTGGTTCAATGTTAAGAGAATTGGACTTCTAACCAATAGGTCGCGGGTTCATCCCTTCTGGGTTGCAAATCCTGGGGTTGGGTATGACTTGATGATGACGTCTAGAATTCCCTAAATTGCCACTTTAGTCTCCCGTGTGTTTGTGGAAATTGCTATTTTGCACTAACATATCTATGCTGCTGGCTATTCGTTGGCAGATTAGAAATATTATATGATGAAATCTCCATTCCAGTTTCCCTGGGTGTGTCTGTATTTTGAAAGGAGAGAGCAAGACCTGCCGATGACTGAACTTAAAGTAGTTTAATGCTCTTGGAAGTTCATGCGTGCCTCACGGTGACCCTAATCGGTCAACTATGAAGGTTGATTTGAGCAGGACGGGGCGTATGGAAGTACAGCTGCTTATATTGACAAGAGGGTGGGTGGGTGGGGCGTTGAAGAGCGCTAGTAGACTTGCGCACCACTCGAAGAATATGTCTTCTGATTGGCTGCGAATGTTGAACGGGAAAATTAAGCGAATCCTTCAGAATTGCGCAGTAATTTGGGATAAATAGAGTTTATAATGTGCATAAAGCCGAATGCTTTGTCGCGGCTGCCTAAGAACTAGGCGAGGTGTTAGTCGCCACGATCGTCAAAGCCAGTTCCGAACAGTAAGATAAGTGGAATGCCAGGTGTGAGCATGTTACATTCTCTACCGAGAAAAGGTTGGAAGAAGTTGGTGGCCAGACGAGGGTGGGTCCGGAGCCGTGAGGGTGGCGTCCCGAATACCAGTCGGTATTCGCCTTGAGTGCGAGCATGCCTCAGTCGGTCGTGAAGAAAATTGACTGGCTTGAAAAGCTGTAATTGGCTGAAAACCTTACTGCCACTGATGTGCAAGTACTCACGAAAGGTACAGCGTTACGTCAGGCACCTGGAGTAAGTCCCCTCACAGTTGTAAGTTATAGACGTGAAAATATCAGTTTCAAGAAAACTGGGTCACGCAACTTTTTTTGCGCTGATTGAATATGTCCAAAAATATCAGCTGTTTATTATCGGCACAAACACCATAATGCTAGGGGCGGAGCGTTAATGGGCTCTGGGAATGGACTCTGAGGTAATGCAATTGAAGCAGATTCTGTCGTTTTTAGACAACAGTATAACCGAAACTTGTTTGGGTCGGTTCAAAAGCGCTCACTTGAGGATTCTTCCGCTTAGTACCGCATCATTGATGCAGCAAATCTACATCAAACCAATGGGGTTCTGACGACTTTGCATGAAGGAACGCTGGCTTAAAGTTATTGGAAAAGGCCTATTGAAATTGCCTTTCGCAGCCAATGAAGGTAGCTTAATGAGTGCTATCCTACGATCAATGCAATTTGAGTTTGAGTGGACGATTACCGATCGCGCTAGGGAGTGTGATTGACTCACTGGCTCAAGTTAGAGCCCTTGGAAACGGGCACACAGCCACCTGCAGTATATGTAGGAGAGAATACCAAAAACAAGGGACACGCAGCTGACAATATCTGGCTTTTTTGCCGCCATCAGCCAGTCATACGCAACTCCGACGTGAGACTTGGAATTTGAACCCCGACTCTCTGGTTATTGATGACGATCGCGTTATAATTAAAGCCATCAAAGACACTCTGCTCACTAGAGTTTTATAAATTTGGGATTGGTGATGTCAAATGTGAACGACAAGAAACAAAAGAGATAACTTTTTCAGTTCAGTTTTATTAAGGGTAAGATAGGCCAACGCTTTTGAGCTCCCTATTAGTTATACAGTGGCTAAGAAAACATCGATACATAAGGACCATTGAAAAAGACGTTTCCCCTAATGACATGGGAAAAAAACAAGCAGCCGTCGGCTAGTCGACAAAATGCACTTAAAAATAATACTAGATTATTATGAGTAGTATGATAAGATACAATTTAAATAAGAGACTTGATAAGCGTAGATTTTGAGCTTAAAGGATTTCATGGTAGTAGAGTGAAAATCATCCGCGAGCAGAACGTTCCACGCTGCAACCACTCTGTTGGATCCATCGAACATTGCTTTACCTGTGCGTAGTTTTAAAGGGTGACCTCACAAGGTGGGCATGTTAGTCTGAGTGAAAAAATAATTGGGAATAAAGCAAAAGTCCAGGCCATTAGTAATGCGAAATGTTAGTATGAGATCACCTCGTAGTTGCCGGTAGGAAAGAGGAAATAGGTTGAGGATCGATAGTCTGTTTTTATAAGTTAGCGATCACAGGCCTTTAGTCATTTTTGTCACCCGCCTCCCTACGTTTTCTAAGATGGTACTATCCTTGCCAGTCCCAGGCCTCCATGCCTGTATGGCATATTCTAGGTGCGGCCGCACGAAGCTTCAAAATATTTTGGAGAAATTTTCTTTTTCAAATACCATAAAGGCGGGCCTGATGAGTTGCAATACAGACATGGCTGACTTGGCCACCCTCGTGCAGTTCAGTGTTAGTTTGAGTGACGATGTACTCCACTGCAATGGTGTACAATTTAGAAAGTAAATTCTCGGGCTGGAGGCTCCACAGCGGCTAAATTGAAGAAAATTGCACTTACTAACATTGAACGGCATAAGCCAGCGCTTTGACCAGTCCTCCAGCCTGTTCACGTTTAGTTGCAGCTGGTCTTTGTCTGCCGTATTGTCAACAACTTTCCATAGTTTTGTCGTCAGCGAATAGGAGGACATTACATTCAAGGTCCCTGGCACAGTCATTGATAAAAACAAGAAATAATATGGGGCCTAAACTGAGCCCTGTGGGACGCCACTCATCACGGTTACTTCTGAGGACTGCTGGCGTCCAACTTGTACTCTTGAGACCGTCCAATCAACAAGTACTGGATCCATACAAGGAGGCTTCCAGGAACTCCTAAGCTGCGCAGTTTATGCAGGAGACGTTGGTGAGGACCGCTGTCGAAGGCCATTTGGAAGACGATGTAGATGGCATACACCGTTTTTCATCGTCGCGTCCTTTGGTCCAGCGTTCAAGTGAGAAGAGTAGGTTCGCAAGACAAGACTTTCCACTGCAAAAACCGTGTTGGGCATTGGAGAGGAGGTGATTCTGCTCAAGGAACTGCATCAATGCTTTCTTGAATATTTTCTCCATTATTTTACAACAGATTGAGGTAAGGCTCACCGGTTATTGGCAGAAGCTCGGCTTTAATTCTCGAATAAAGGAGTGATGGTTGCGGTGTTCCAATAGGAGGGTTGACACCCCGTAGTAAACGACGCCTGGAAGAGTAAGGCTAACCGTTTGGCCATTTAAGAAGCTAGATCCTTCAACAGATTGGCTGGGATTGCATCGGGGCCTGGAGTAGTCGACTCTTTCAGGTTTAGCAACTCTTTTCTGTATGATTTCTTCGGTGAAGCAGACTGTTTCCATAGTAGAACTTACCGAGTCTTCAAAAGTGGGTAGACAAAATTCAGGTTCTGTTTTCACGACGTACCGGAAGAACTGAGAAAGATGTTCGGCCTTATCCTTGTCCTCTGAGATTTCCGTGCCCTCGGCAGTCCGCAATATTGGGATTGGATCCTTGTTTCGCGTGCTCCGCCTTATGTAACTGTAAAGGACTTTGGGATTAATCATGGCACTGTTCAACAGATCCTCTTCGAAGGCTCCTCGATCTCTGGCAATGAGAATTTTGACTCGGTTTCTTGCAACTTGTAGCTGTTGAAGGATTCCAGTGTCTTATCAATGCGGGATCTTTTCCATAGTGTTCTCTTCCTGTTAACTTCCTTCTTTAAGGATGGAGTCAACCAGCGAGGTTTGTTTTTTAGCCTTCTTTGCATGATTCGGTTGTGTTTAGAAATGAGGTTGCAAACTACGTCTTTGAATTGGCCCAAAGCCTCGTCGATATCGTTGGAGAATATGGATGTCCAGTCGATAGGAGAAAGGTCATTTTTCATCTGTTCGAAATTCCCACGCCAAATGTTTGGTCAGAGATCAAGTGCTTGAGTCGGAAAAGAGAATAATGTGTATTCCCACATGAGAACCACATGATCTCTCTTGACTAAAGGAGGTAAACAATTTACCACGTCGATGCTGTAAGGTGAAATAGTGAACACTAGGTTGAGGCAGTTCATCTGCTGGCCCTTGTGAACTCGCGTCGGAAACAAGACGTTTCTTCTTTCCAGTTTTCTTCTCTGCCACCAAATTATTCTTTTTTATAAATACTGATGAGCGTAACCTACAGCTCAGGAATACACTCAGCTTAGTTTCACTCAATGCGAGATCAGTTGTAAATAAGATGGCTGAGCTTAGAACAGTAGCCTTTGAGCTTGATCCAGATGTGCTCTGCATCACTGAATCCTGGGCTCACTCTCTTATTTCTGACTCGACGCTCGCTATAGATAATTTCAATTTGTACTGACAAGACCGCGCTGAAAAACGTGGCGGTGGTTGCCTCCTTTATATTAAGTCATCCTTTGTACATTTCCCTTTTCAGCTGAGCATTTCGTCCTTTTCTGGAAATGTATGCTTTGCTTCAGTCATCCTCCCACACAATAAAAAAGCGGTAATTGGCTGTGTCTATGATCCTCTGTGTTATTCGGGCAATGAAAGCGAGCTCTGTGAACTATTTGAAAAAGTTGCAGACACTATTTGATGTCAAAATAATCGTAGGCGATTTCAATCTGCCAGACATTGACTGGCAGGCAAATTCCTCTCCGCCTAAACATCAGAAATTGGTCGATACTATTAACTTTACAAACCTGTCCCAACTGGTCAGATCAGTTACTAGAAATGACAACATTTTAGATATAATTTTTACAAATTATGTCCACCCTCTATGAATTTCCATCGCGATCTATTCACAAGTGATCACGCAATAATTCACTGTTGTTTTCCAGTCCCTCTTCTTACGAAGCCTGAGGTTAAATGCAATAACCTCAAATTTGCTAACACAAACCATGAAATAATAAATAATTTCGTTAGCACTCTAGATTGATATAGCATATTCTCAATCAAAGATCCAAACTTTTTCCGTGAGCTATTACAGAGCCTCACAGAAAAATCCAGGCTTTTATCCCATTTAAGATTTTTAATTCTAATACAGCTTCTTCTACTGTTTCGCATTTTCTCCAAAACAGACTTAAAAATTACGAAAGTAACTTAAAGATTCATCTAAAAGCTCTTTGTCAGTTCATTTAAGGATTGCACAAATATTTGAATAAGCATCGAAAATTAGGCTCGCGAGAGATAAGCGTAGGGAGTCTCGGGCACTAAGTGATGCCAATTCATCCAAATCTGTTGCTCAAATCTTCCATGTTCGGTCATCGGCTTAGCATCTGAATGTAACTCCGCCCTTACTCGACTGTAACAAAAAAAATGTTGCAGACGATTTGGGCAAAGCAGATTGTTAAATTCGTTTATTGCCAACCACTTTACCACTGAAACCAGCCCCACTCCCACAATCCCTCTGCTTTCAAATTCGCTTCTAACAACCATTAATTTCTCGCCTTCATGCATTCAAAAGGAAATAGCTCACCTAAAAAATTCACATTCAGTTGGAACTGATAACATTCCAAACTCACTTATTAAACAGTTAAGGGATTTTCCACCTTTACTAAGCAAATTATTCTCAGTATTTCTCGAAAATGGTTTCTTCCCCGATTATTGGAAAACTTCTATTATAATACCAGTTGTTAAATCTGGTTCCCGCTCGGACATTCATAACTATCGCGGTGTTCATAAAACGCCCTCTCATGTTTAACTCTTCGAAAAACTAATTGCAAAACAAATCATGGATTTTTGCATAAGCAATCAAATTCTCAACTTTTCCCAATATGGCTTCTTACCGGACCACTCTTGTGAAACCTGCCACATGTCTTTTCTTAATCTACTAACCTCTCTTCGTAATGATCATCTATCTGTAGTAGTTATCTATTTTGATCTTAGTAAGGCATTCGATAAAGTGCCTCATAAACGACTTCTAGCTAAACCAGAAGCTATAGGATTTCGTAGTCCCCTTACTGACTTAATTAGATCATACCTAAATGATCGAAAACAAAAAGTTTTAGTAGGGTCCTCATACTCAAGTGCTACCCCGATTGTTAGTGGTGTCCTTCAAGGTACCGTATTAGGTCCTTTGTTGTTCTTACTGTATATAAATGATATTTCATCGATAGTTAAACATTCTCAATCTTTTATTTATGCTGATGACCTCAAATGCGTGTATTCCTTCTCTAACTCTACGACCGAACGGGGCCTAGAACAAATTCATTCAGACTTAGACGCTCTTTCGGCCTGGAGCTCCACATGGCTAATTGAGTTCTCACCTACTAAGTGTCGCTACATGAGTTTTGGGTCTGTAAGACTGCCGCAACCTCTTATTTTTGAAGGTTGCCCTATGATTGAATGTTCGTCCATCAAGGACTTGGGCTTAAGATACACCAATAAATTAGATCTTTCGCCTCATGCCGATAGAATTACGACCAAAGCTGCTCAGATTTGCGGCTTTATTTCTTATAATTTCTACCTTCCTGAAATTAAATTAAGACTTAATCGTATGTCTGTACTTCCCATTCTTGAATTTTGCTGTCCTTTCTTCGGTTTAAGGAACGAATCTAGCCGTTCAAAAATTGAAAATGTCCAAAGACATTTCACAAAAAAACTCCTAGTTCCGACTCTTTAAACTACTTCCTACTCAACAAGATGCCAGCTAATGAAGCTAAAATTTCTTTGGGTCAGGAGACTTGAAGCAGGCTTTTGTCTTTTTTTCCGACTAAATAATAGTTTAACTCTCCCAAGCTTTCTGTCATAACCCCCGTTAGTCTTCCTTATAATCTTAGAAATTCTGAACTAATTATACCTCCCCCTGCATCCTCCACGTGTAAACGCTCTCTCTTCTTTGCTTCTAGGTATAGTTTTCTTTGGAATAACTTGCCACATTGAAATTAGGTCGTTAACTAGTCTATCTGCATTCAAGCGAAGACTGCACATTTATCTTAACACTGATTCTATTAACCTTTTATTTTCCTCATCTTTTCCAGTAGCTTTCCCCATGACTCGGAGAAAGGACCATCGGGAATTTAAGTGACCCTCTTGAAACTATATTTTCGCTACCTCGAGTCGCCCATGAACTGTGATGTCTCTTTATATCACCAGTCATCCAAACGATGACGTCATTCGGACGGACACATTCGGTGGTCCACAGTCTAAAATGCTACCGTTTCTTTGGATACTAACCATCATCAGAATTCAATTCTGGATCCTAAGATGCTGAGGACTTAAGTTCATTAACGCATTTTCGTGAGATTTTGTTTCATACGCCTAAGTGATCAAGAATGAATCATCTCGACGTTTCATTATCTCATTCTGAAATGCTACTACAGTATTACCCTACTCTACCACCTGACGATTTTTTCCTAAGCAGTTTTTTTCTCCTACCTTCTATTCAAAAATGAAGGCCTATTGAACTCTGTCTCCATTTTTATGGTAGGAGTTTTTTTCTCTGCCTATTTTTTCTAGTTCACCATTAATTTTAAAACATCGCTAACTGTTGACATAGCAGGACAAGTTATGTATTTGTACATTTTATCTGCACACATTGTCATAACTTTATTTCGTTACTAATGTTTGCTTTGACAGTGCCTTGCCGGTGCTTACCAAATATAAATTCTAAAAATAAATAATAAATTCTAAAAAAGACGTTTTGGGTAAGAAGTAAACTGCCAGTTGTGTACAGAAGCTGATGGTCAAATGTTGTTTCAAAGCAGTCGGTGGAGATGGAGTTCCAGTCAATGCTATGTGCGTTAAAGGCCCCAACGATGAGAGTATTCGGCTGCGTAGCAAATACCTTGAGCTCATCCATTGCAATTGGGCATCAGCTTTCATGGTCGTTTCCGAGGGGTCGATACACCGTTAAGATATCAAAGCTTTTAAAAACCCGTTGCTCTTACGGTCAACTATAATGCTTCCATACAAGTCAACTTTGACGTTTTTTTCTGAAAAATGCAAGCCACTCTTTACGAATGTGTCTATGCCTCTACCCCTTCGATTTTCTCTGTCTCTGCAAAACAGTTCGAATACAGGAAGTGCAAGTTCCATGTCGCCAACCTGTGCCGACAACCAGGTTTCTGTTATTGAGATAACGTCTTGGAGCAGGTCACAAATATGGATTCTCAGTTCATCCATTTTTGGTTGGAGGCTTTGAGCGTTAGTGTACATAAATGTCAGCTTTGAGTTCAGGCGAGATCCGGTTTTAGCCCCGACACAGTCTACTGGAGACATTGTGCAGTCATACGACCCGGTTTGATCCGCAGTGGGGCAGAAGGTCGTTTTACTATCTGATCTTTGTAGATTATCGGGTTCTGTTCTCCGTTGATGCGCCGTGTTCTCAATTCCAGGACTAGTTTGCGACTTTTTATTCGTTTGGCGAGGGAGTAATCAAGCCAAAAAAGTACAGCCTTGTGCGAATGCTTCAGTCGAAAACACCTGGAGACGATTAATTTCGCTTGTTCATTGCCGCCGAGGATGACTTTGAGGGGTCATGGTCATGAATATGGGGTGACCTTTAAATGACTTCCAAGAAGAAAGGCCTTTATTTCATGCAATGGTTGCAACATTTCGTTGATAAGTTCCTGGAATTTATCGAAGTCAGTGGCAATTCGTTCCTTGGGGTGTAAGCGGGGGACTCTAAGAGACCCTGGATTATGACACAGTCACCCTTACCGGGCACTCCACTATTTCCAGCAGCATGATAATCATCCGCTGATATTCTAGCTCTGTCACAGTAGAATGGCGAAGAGGAGACGAGTGCGCGATTGGTGCGTTTTTCTCCGTGCAACTCGTCTGCTGTTGTAGGCAAGGCATCATAGATGATTCTGTATTGTGCTCGATCTGAAGGGTATTAAATCATAGGGCTCTGTGTATTTTTTGATCTTTTCGAGGTTGAAGCTTTCTTAACTGGGGATTTGATTCTGCTGATAGGGGAATGCATAAGGGTAGCTAATTCCGCCCTGGGTACACTGCTATCTGGCACTGCGCTGGTTGACTTCACCGCTAAGTTAGACTCCGACAATGTGCATTCTGTCTGAGGGCTGTCTGAATCGATCGTTATCGGTTGCATTCCTTTCACTTCTTCTGTTGATATACCTTTATCAATTTCATTTTGCACTTGCATTTGATTGACGGACGAGTCTTGCCTATGCCCCTTCGGACTCTGGTGACTTTTAACGGTGGTAGTACGTGCGGTATTCTCCTTATTATTTTGCAATTCGCGAAGGGCTATTGGACTATTGTTTACAGATCTCTTACCTATCACTTTCATCCTTTCTGTTGATTCATTATGCAGGATTGCCCTCGCTCTACTCCGAGTAAATGTTTTCGTGGTTAACCCGGTTGATCCTTTGACGATATGTTAAATTTTAAAACGTGCTGACAACTACTAACGCTTTCCGTGCTGAGCGTAATCAATGTCATCTTATACACGGAGACATCGTGTGTCATACAGCGAGGGGACGTAGAGACGGTAACTTACGCATGAAGGCCATCATAGTGGGAGTGCACTTGCGCTGAATCTACCACAATATCTTCCCCTCCCCCACATATGCCCGTGGTCATGACAAACTCTAGATGATCGGAGGCGGGAGAGGTGGCCGACGCGTCCGGAACCACCTCTAGGTGTGCTGCTACTCCTGGCTTGGATTCCACGGAGTAGGACTTCCATAGAAGCCACTGCAGCCAGTCAACCACTCAGCACAAGCACATACTTAGCTGACTAAGTGGTCCGAGTTATCCCAACAGTCTGTTACCTTTAAACCCACGACTTCTAGTCCACCCTTTTAGTTTAAAACGCGTCAGCTTATTTATAGTAAGAAAAATGCACTGAGCCATCGACTTCACTCTCTCTTTCCCATTTCCTGGCCCCAGCCACTGTCCGAGCCGTTCAATTAAATGATGCGGAGAATTGACGCAGCTTATGATGACCTCGTCTACGCGTACTACGTACATGACCTGAGTGGCTCACGTGTGCGAGTGTTTAGAGTTACGTTAATAAGGAGCGCTTGGAGCTTGAAGTTCAGGCAAGTAGTCGGCCACTCTACACAACACACATTAAGCTGACCGCGAAATCTGAGTGCAATCGTCGGTTCGCAACTTTCCAAGCCACGGGGCTCATTGCGCCGTGATAGTAACCAGCTCGGCCTTCACCTGTAGCAGAGGAGCCACATGGAGAGGATGTCGTGTATCACACGTCATACTTACGTGAGAGGTGTCGTTTGCAAATTTGCGTTGTGTGATGTTGGCAGGAGCGTGTGTGATGTGGGTGCGAGCTAGGCGAAAAGCGATGGTGTGGTTTGGCCGGCGTTGTTCTTCTGTGGGTTTTCATGGGGGCACATATTGCCTAGTAGGCTCATGTGATGGACAGCACGGACAGCTGAGGCGGGTGGTACTGGCACTGGTTCGCCAGTCTCTGTAGGATTAATTCGCGAGTCGCAGACCATGCCGATGCGTGAGTGATTTTGCTATCGCAATGTGACCAGCTTAAGATCAAGTCCAAATTGCTGTTGGGAATCGTGGTGGTAGCAGTTGATGCGACGTTGGTGGTCTCAGCGGTAGTGGGACTGGGAGGAAGCGGTCTCGGTGGTGGTAATCGACGTGATTGACGTGGGGTTGCTGCAGAGAGGATGGTGCCAGAAATCGAGGTCGGTGGGCATCACTATTGTGATCTTAGATAGTCGGGATGGTTGTCATCGTGGACGCCGTGTTGTTTGAGATAGGGATGAAATTGTAGGGGTTCGCGGACCTAGAGGCCGATGTTGTGTCGTTTTTGGTGCATTGCATCCGAAGGTGTTCAAGGAGACTTATACGCACGTGAAGTGTGCGTTAGCACGCTGAAAGGGCTTGGACATTGACGGTGTGTATCCAAAGCACTTGTGACTTGCGAGTTGCCCTTTTGGCCCTGGCAAAAACAAGCCACTTGGCTACGAAAATTTCAGCACCAGTCTTCACGGATCTTCTCCAGGCTGGTTTGTCCTGGGCGAGGTCCTAGAAGGTCGCCGGGTTGATTTGCAGTTTCTTCAGAGACTTCTTAAAAGTGTCTTTGTAGCATCGTTTTTATCCTCCCTGCCTGCGAGCACCCGTAGCTACATCTGCATAGAAGAGTCATTTTTGTAGTCGCTTTTTGTCCATCCTCACCAGTTGGCCACTCCATCACAGCTGTAGGTGCCTCGGCACGATGTGTATACTGAAGAGGGTGGGAGTCAGTACACAGCCCTATTTCATCGCGTTGGTCACCGCAACTTTTTCGGACACTCGTTGCCAGTGACAATTCATCCTCCCACCGAGGAGCTGACACACCACGTGCATGAATCACTCAGGAAAGCCGAATTTCTACGTTATTTTCTAGAGTCAATAGCGATTTACTGGTTAAAAGGCTTTTGTCAGACTAAAAAGGTATTGTAGATGCGAGCTCGCATCCCCTATCACTTCTCTTGTGACTGAGAAACAGCAAAAATCATGTCGGTTGTTCCACGGTGTCGGCAGAAGCCACACTGGCTTTCCGGGAACAGTCCCTGTTCTAGATTGCCATTCAGAGGATTAAGAAGAATACGAGCTAGGAGCAGAGAGATGCCTCTGCGATTATCAAAGATTTACCGAGTCCTTTGCGCTTTTAAAGATGGAAAATAGTCGCGTTCTCGAAATCCTGAGAAACTTGTCATTGACGTCACATCCCCTGGAATATCGTCACAAGTTCAGCCATCGGGCGGGGGCAGCCGCTCATGTAGCCTTAAATAGGGATAACGTCGGATTTTCGGTCCTATCCCGCTGGAAATTTGTTGCAGGGCTCAAAGGATTTTTGGTAGGAAAAGCGGGAGATCTGGGCCGTTGGTCGTATTCACTTGACTGAGCCGGTCAGTGGCAGCATCGTATATGGTCCGTGAGTTGTTGTTAACACTTGTGAAGTGCTCTACTCAGCATTTCAGAAGTGTTGGGGCATTGGAACTGAGCAGCGGCAGGGTTATCTTGATCTCGATGAAATTGAACAAGTTTTTCGTTGATTCGCGGTTCGCCTACACTTGCATTTTCTCGGTCGTTTTTCCACATGGCGGTGGCCTCATATGGCTTATTCTGTGGCCATCTGCAGGGTCAAACTCAGAACCTCATCGTGAAGAGGATGAGGTGGTAATCGGCTTCACTGATGGCCTTGGTCAACGGCACGTCCTTCTGATATCGCCTCCGGACGACAACATACAGCAGCTGATAACGCCACGATCTGGGATGCATTCAAGTTACCTAATGCCATGTAGGAAGGTGGAAGAAGATGTTGGCTACCAGGAAGTGATGTTCCGCACCAATTTGCACAGGAAAGAGGCCGTTCTTGCTATGGCCACCGAGACCATATTGACTCACAGACAGCGTGGTCTGCCCGGATGCGTTCTTTGAATTCATCAAGAACAGCCAGTGTGCCCACACTTGGCACTGACGCCAGAAAGGTGTGCAGGTCCTCGTATAATTTATTTTTCCCCAACGAGAGCTCTTCGTTTGAAGAGCGTAGGGAGCTAATGATAGTAGCGAATGCGGGTTCCTGGAGAGACCAACGTAGAGTCATCAATTCGCAGTTGATGCCCTGCGGCAGGCAGGGCAATCGGCCCACGATGTTGCTTTGGATGGCAAAGCGAGACACTAGCGTCACATCGCTCTGTCTTTGGGCAACCACGCCAGAGGAAGGTATAACCGGCACCCAGCTACTCCAGTTGACCCCATTCAGCGAATAGTGACTCGCTGAGAGAACCGATGCCCAGTCTATAATTGGCCAGGTTTCGAACGATTAGCACCGTTCTCCGTTCCAACCGGTTGCTTTTTGAAGAATCTAAAAGAGAGCAAGCAATCCAGACTGCTAATGTGAGCGAACTCGCTCGAGCAATCCAGAAGGTATGGTGTGGGGGTTGTTGATTGTTCCGTGGTTTCGACCGCGAGTAAAGCAATCTATGAACCACGGTCTGTCTGCAGGGGACGTGCTCCAAACATGTGTTTAGGGTACCTTGCCTTGTCCCTTCTCCACGAGTAGGCAAACATTGCTGTTTCTAAATAGGGCTATTTGGACATCTCAGACAACTGCCGAACTCGATTGTAAGTCACGGTTTCGTTTTAGTGGGAGAGTGACCCGAATTAGTCTGGGCCGCCTACTGGATTGCTGTTACGCTCGCTGTAGGACTTTTGAAGGCTGGGAGAGGGAGATAGGAGAAGGGGTAGGAAGGGGAGCAGAAGTAGCGGACGTAGTGACACTCACAGCACCGGATACCGTCACCTGATTTAGCCCGCCGATCGAAACGATAACCGGGCTGTTACCACCAGACAGAGGCTAGTTTTGAGGAGTCACAGGTGAGAATTGGGTACCAGTTAAGAGCCGACAAAGGAGCATTCACCACCTTCACAAGGCAAGTGGAGCGATCTAATGCTATCTGCATGGTTATATCTAATTAGATTCCCCATACACCCTGACCAAATGATATCCTGTCGGAATTTTCAGGCCATCAGATCCTTTTTGCTGAATAAAGCTCCTGTTGTATGCATTGCCACGAAAACATTCAGTTCCACGAATTCGATTTATGCGCGGATTTTGTTTGGTCACAATATATAAAAGGGACATTGTTTAAATTTACATTAACGCTGCATTGCGAATATGTATGGACGCAATCCTCGCCAACGTAAGGTTTTCACAAAATTAAATTAAATATAACCGATTTTTCTTGTTCAATAAAAGACAGCTTTTAGACATCACCATTTTGGGCCAGCAACTTGATGTGAAATTATTTCGATTGTTTCTTTGTGAACCAGTTAATTTCAGAAGGATGTAGACACATAAACATATGTTCGAGAATGAGGTTAACTCTGTTATCAAAGCATTATTCTTGCAAACCCTATCTGCGCAGACTTTTCTGTTTGCTGAAGAGCTGTATATTTCGCCCAATGGCTTCAATACTTCATGTTATGCCATGCCCTTGCCGTTGCATTCACCCTGGCAGCCGATGTGAATCTTTAGGCCGTCAGACCCATTGTTGCTGCTTTAAGCCCCTGTTGTATGCAATGCCACGAAAAATATTATTTTCCGCGAATTCGATTTATGCACGGATTTTGTTTGGTCGAAAATATCTTAAACCTATACCGCATGTTTGTTCTTCCTATCCTAGAATACTGCTGTCCCCTTTTTGAGCTGATGAACGCCTCTGACCGCAGTAAGATTGAAAAAGTTCAGAGGGTTTTTACTCGAAGACTATTTTCTCATCCTCGATCCAGTATCTCTTATACAGATAGACGCCAGTTAGCAAACATTAAATTTCTGTGGGTTAGAAGACTCGAAGCCGGTCTCTGCTTCCTGTTTCGCGTTAACTCTAGTCCAAATCTCCCACGCATTAACGCTCTCACTCCGGTAGATCGACCCTATGCCACTCGTAATTCTTCCATGATCATTTCACTACCCCGTAGCTCCACAACTAACCGGTCTCAGTTTTTTTGCCTCTAAATATGCTTTTATATGGAATAATCTTCCACTGCAAATTAGGTTGTCGTCTACATTAGCTATTTTCAAACCAAATTACGCAAAACATTTAACTTCGGAAGATATAAAGTCCTTATTGTCTGCTTCCTTCCCAAACTCGCAACTTTTTGGATTTTTGAAAAAGGGTCCTCCTGGTATTTGAGGCAGCTCCCTTGATAGTATATTGGTCTCTAATTATATTTCCATTATCCTTTGCAGTCAATCTTTGCATTCCCTTTTTCTTCCCCTCCTTTTAAACAAGCATTACCAACTCCTGACAACCTTGATACTTTCCTCCGAATTTGCAACCCTGACGATAGTCTCCAGGCTCTGTTGATGATCGAGGCAGGTTCTGATGGTTTCGCCTCTTTGGTGATGGACTATGCAGTCAGCAAGGTCGCATCTCGATGATGATCTCGTGACCTCTACTGTCCCCTCTTCGTTTCGACCATGTTGTGTACGATGAGTTCTACCTCTCTCACCTCCACTGGTGTTTATAAACAGTAGCTCTGACTGTTATATTATCTTTCACCCGACAAGGAGCGTTCCGAACCCTTATACGTTGTCAGCAACATCATAATACTATCCCATTGCGTTTAGCTATTAATGTTTTAGTGAAGCAATTTTTTTCTCCTATTTTTTTTAAATTGGCGGCTCGCCGAACTCCGCCTCCGATTTAACCCTATGAGTTTTTTTACTGCTTTTTTCCAGTTCACCGTATATGCCAAAGATTGTTGACTTTTGTTGTAAAAATGGCAAATCGTTTTGAATCAGATATGTTTACCATACTACTCATTTCTGCTGTTCATATGGATGCTCACATAGTGCAGCAATTATCCACTTTGTATTTATTTAAACCACGGTACTAAGTTTGTAATGATGGGGCCCTCTGGGCCTTAAATATACAATTTATTTATTTAAAATGGGGCATAGTTTAAGTTTACATGACAGTTAATCTTTTGAATCTTTCAATGGAAATTTTCGCAACTTTAAACAACAAGAGTTGGCAATAGAACAATAAAATGGAGAGCCTGATATTTAATCAAGAATGCTCAACTTCGAGTCTTGCGGCTCGTAAAATCTTCTGGTTGACGCTGGGACAGGGCACTAGGCCCCTCATTGGCACGGGAATCTTGAAGAGAATGTACATTTCACAAAGTTCAAAGCACAGCTTGAGGACAAACCAGACAGTTCCTCAGACTGAAAAGATTCCCCTCCAACAACCAGCTTACCGTCCTCAAGTCCGTAAGCCGCTACGCTGCCATGGCTACGGTATTTAAATAACGCCTCACAGTACTTATAGGAAGTGACCACGCCGACAAATCTTTCATTTGGAGGTCGCAACCCAAGGTCATACCCTCCAATCTTCATGGCACTCAATCCAAATCGGCATTTGTTAAGGCTCGGAAGAAACCTGTTGATAACGGTTTTCTTCATGAACCAATTAATGCTGAGCTATGTGGTTAGCATTTTCGTTCCGCCTCCATACAACTGCACAGTAAATGCTTCACGAAGACTCACTGACCTCACATCCGTGTCCTGAAATGTAAGAGTCTTTACGGTAGTTCTATTTTCTCCTCAATCCAGAAAATCAATGTTCCGTTGAATTTAAGAGGAAACTTGGTGTTAAAATGCATTCCTCCACCGGAATGCACGCAGTCTACATCGAATTCAAGAGACTTAAACAGTGTGCTTCAACAGCCTCTCTTTGTCTCTCACAGGTATTTTATGCCACAATTGACTTAACTTTTAAGTATTGCTTGATTGCAGGTGACTTAAATCTTCACGAAATTTGATGGTATCCAACTTCCGGCCCGATAAAGTTTGAGGACATACTCGAGGCCCTAGGATATTGGTATGGGGAATCAGGATGTCAACTTCCCTAAACGAGGATCAGGAATGATTGGTCTCTTTTGCGGAGGTTGTCTGACTTTAACAGGGACATCTTCTGGCCCATATGGGAGTTAAAAACCACGATATCGATGTTTCTACACTAGAATTGGAAACTGAGGAAACGTTTTCAAAAATATAGCTTTTTCGATATCCAATCAGCCCTTTGACAGAAATATTGAATAATATTAATTCACACGACTGGTATGATCTCGTTCTATGACAGGATGTGAAGACCTGTACATATATGTTGTACAAAGTTTTGATTCACTCATAGTTCATTTTGTTCCTCACAAGAAAATAATTAATGCACATATTGGCATCCCTTTCTTTAACTTTTCACTGTAGGTTGCCTAAACTCTCCCTTTGATTACATTTGCAAAACGTCATTTACATTCTGGCCATTGATTCGCCGTATATTTGTGTGAGTTGTGGGATTTTCGGAAGAAAAGCGGCTAAACGTTGAGTCAAATTAGTTAAAAATGTTAGTTTAATGTCACAAACATTTTCTTCGCACAGAAGGAGCCCATAGAAAAATGCGGCACGTCCTCCTTCGAGATGCCCATGTAAATCCCATAATTAACGAAAAATTGACGGCCGAGATTTTCGACATATTCGTGTTCATAACGTTTATTGAAAAATACCACCGCTTCATTATGGACCATCCGGGTATATGTGGTAAACTTCTTAACTTGTTATCTTATTACCTGGGCTCTCGCAGTATCAACTTGTTAAAATCTCCAATTTTGTCTCAAAACCCCGCAGGTGGGAGATGGAGTTATTCAGGGTAGTGTGCTTTGCCCGCTATTTTTTTGTCTTTTTGTCAATTATGTACCAGGTTTATTTCAGAATAATAGGCCCTTTATGAATGCTGATGCTTCAACTTTGCTATCTATACAAGCCGGCAGATCTACAACATTGTGCTCGATCTCTTAAAAGTGATCTTGAGGCCCTTGCCCAGTGGTGCCGCAAATGGCAACTTTCCTTTCTTGGCAATAATGCCCGTTATGGTTGTTGGTTAAGATCATCAGCCTCATTTAAGCATAGATGATCGCAGCCTAAATTTGCCCGGGAATTTTTAAGGAACTGGGAATCTCATATATCAACGGTCCAAATCTTTCAGAGACAGGTCTTGATGAACCCTAAAAGCACGCAGACCTGCCAGGTTTCTCCTCCGAAATTTTATAACTATCGATAGTACGCTCCACCTTTATAAAGTGTACATTAGGCCCAGCCTGGAATACTGTTTATTAAGCTTTCTTGCGCTTGAGCGAACGCAAGAAAAATAGAATCGATTCAGCATTACTACTAAAAGTTTTATCTTCGGAGCACCGTAATCTGACGTATAAAGAACGCCGTGGGCTAATAAACATTATTCCTGATTATGGCTTCACTGGTTACAGAATGGACGCTACCGCGTGTGTTTAACTCTAGTCGAACATTTAATCCTCTTACCACTATGCGAGGCGAAAGCGCTTGACCGCTCTCTCGCGCAGCAGTCAACACAATCTCTGTTTATTTCTTCCGACTAGCTCATGCTCAGGGTATCGGCAGTTTTCGGTAAACGCCAAAAACAATATAAAAATAAACATCCTCAGAATAGAGGTAATCCTACAGACTTATCCTTTGCTGAAGAGACTATCACTAGTTTTCTGCATTCAGAGCAGATTCCACGACTCCTATGCGCCGACATGGTCGAATCCGTCTTGCGGCTTGCGGAGTGCGCGGCGTCTCGAAGCCAGTATCCCAGGTCTCTACCTCTGGAGAGCGATGGCATTAGATATAGAGCCCGGCAAACTCGGTGAACGCTTTTCCAGCATAAACGAGCAACCATCCGGTGGATGCACTTGTGTGTTGCTGAAGATCCTGTTTTCTTAAAAAGGAGGTAAGGGCGAAAACATACGGCACTTTGCACTCAATCCGTGATCCGTCCCGGAACTGCTATCATCCGGATGGGCAGTGGTTGGTTTCCCTCTCATCTAACTTGTTAGGGAGAGCAGGACTTACAGCTTTATTTCGCCATGAGTCTCTCTCCTGCTAGCCTGATTCCTATTGCATGGCTATCTTTGGTGTTGCTTGCATAGTAAATGGGCACTAAATGCACAATTATTTTAATTTTATGTGCCCATTACATTGAGGCCAGCAATAATCTACCAACTATCGCCTCTCTTTAAGTACTAAGTGCAGTATTCTGTTGACCGCGAATAAGATACCGGAACTTGCGGGTGTAGTTTTATACAACAAGATAGAAAGAGTATGAGACGCTCACGAAGGAGCTGGGAAGTTGGACCACCTCCTCATCAAAGCCATCTCTTAAGTGCAAAAATAGTAAACTTAGCAATAATAATCTTGAATTTCATCTAATGGGCATTTAATAGTAAGACAAAGGGTGCTTGGATAAGACTTCGGGACATTCTTACGATCGTTTGTGGAAGCTGTCATTCAGGCCTGAAGATCGTGGATTTTCAAAATCTACAGTACTTTTTAAAACGCCCGAAGACCGCCACTCAAGCTAGTCAGTGGTGAAGGCCACCTGTCCGGCGAATTGTAGTTGTCAAATCTCGATCTCTTTCGTTTGAATTACAGACAGCTATGAGGCAATCTGATACAAGTGGCTGACATATTTATAATAATAATTGTATTTAAAGGCGGAGTTACAGGCAATTTCAGAAGAAATCTGCAGTGGAGATCAAGATATCAGTGAAAGAACTCATGGTGGAATAAAGTAATTAGTATTTTTCCTAACTTTTATGTTATAAATGTGAACAACTAATGTTCATGGATGATATAATTTTGGAACGGAGAAGGAAAGTACAAGTGCAGTATGTTTTCAGTTTCCCTCAATTTTAAGAAACCGCGATTCTGCTCCAGGCATAGTGCATACAACAAGTAATGCTCGCAGTCTGCTGAATAATTCTCCGGTTGCGGGCTGCAGAGAAAGCCATCGCTCTCAAAGTAAGACCTGGGATCGGGCTCAGATACCGTGCGCGCTATCGAGTCGGAAGACAGATTTGACCGTGTTGGCACCCAGAATTCCTGAAAAACTGTTCTGAATTGAGAAAACTAGTGATAGTTCTTTAAACCAAAGGATAAATCTGCAGGATTTTTGTATTCTGTGCTGGTTTATTCCGTATTGCTTTTGGCGTTCGCCGAAAAATTAGCGATACCAACTGAGCTTAGCTTCTGGAAGAAATAAACAGACATTACGGGTTCGTCATGTTTCTTGCATCCGGGGACTTCTTGGAGCTACCCACCACCTCTAACTTGCGAGGAAAGTAAAAATTACGACACGTGACTGGGGCGAGCCTGAACAGAAGCAGGGTTTTCTTCACAATCAGACTGATTATGGTCTGGAACGTTCTGAATATGCATGTCAACATGCGAGCCGGCTGGATCAGTACAGACATATTGATGTACAACTGCATCAGAGGAATCTAACGAATTTTTACTGCGGTATCTTCCCTCTGATAGTCAACCACAACCACACACGATACTTACAGCGTTACCATAATCACTTTAGAAATTTTTCGTTCAATGTCCCAACAACACATGTCGTTAGACCCAATATATTTCGGTTGATTTTGTAACATTAAGAAAGAGTTGGCGAGCATAAGCGCTGCTTTCAATAACTTCTCTTCAGGCCAGTACTGCTATAGGGAAACATTGCAACGTAATAATAATAATAATAGTTGTATTTAATACCGGTTTAAAGGCATTGTCAGATGAAATATTCAGTGGGTAGAGGCTGGCAGTGAAAAAAAAACTCCTGAATATATATCATTTTAAGTGTTTTTCCTATTTTCATGTTATTCAGGAGAAAAACTGCCGCCTGTAAGGATGATAGCAATTCAGATCAGGGAAGGGCTAACACAATTGCAGTCTGTATGCAGTCTCTCTGTCTTTGCTAGGAACCGGGATTCTGCCTCAGGCAAGAAAGCATCCGTGTACGGTCGCTCACTGTCTGCCGAATAAGTCAACGGGTGCAGGCTGCAGAGACGGTGCCGTATCCCTCAAGGTAACACCTGGGATCGAGTTCAGATGCCGCGCACTCCGTCGAACAGGGAAAAACAGATTCTACCGTGTCGGCGCCGAGAATTCTTGGAAACTGTTCTGAATGCAAAAACGTAGGAGAAATTTAAAAACATGAAATCGACAATGCTCCCCCGTTTTCAGTTCAGTTCAGTTTTATTAAGGGAAATATAGACGAAGCCTTTGAGCTCCCTATTGATGTCAGTGACACTCTAAATTAAAAAAGGCTGACATATAATGGACGTTGGACAAAGGGTTATCTCCCCGACACACTGCAGGGCATCTGACAAACAATTATAAAATATTAATGTTACTCAAACATAGGGAGTAGTATGTTATATGACGCGAAAATTGTGGGTGGGAATATGTTTCAGGAAATGTGTTAGGTTCGGATGTCGTGGTGGTACTTATCGCTGTACTGGTCGAACTTCCGCTTATAAGTGTCAACGGATGGGGACATGATTATGTCGGCCGGCAGAGCATTCCAGGCCTTAATCACTCTGTTGGAGAAGAAGAACCTTCTTGTGTCGAGTCTTGTACCTGTCACACGTAGTTTAATGGGATGTCCTCGTAAAGTAGTGGTAGTGGCCAGCTCAAGAAGTCGCCAGATGCAAGGCAACAATCCTGAAGCAGCAGCATTCGAAAGGCTTGTATTAAGTCGCCGCGTAGCTGTCTATAGTCCAGAGGAAACGGATCAAGATTAGGCAATCGTGTCTCGTAAGGCAGGCAGCTTTGACCTTGAACAAGCTTGGTTGCACGTCTTTGGACCTTCTCAAGGGTGTTGTGGTCTTTGACAGACCACGGTCTCTAGGCTTGTATGGCAAATTCCAATTGTGGTGGCACGAACATCCCGAAGACCTTATTAAAGCACTCTTTGTCGAACTTTGCAAACACTCGCTTAATTAGATAAAAGCTTGACATGGAAGATTTTGCTACTTTTGAGCAATGGAACGATAGCTTCAGTGTGGGCGTGATCTATACTCCTAGATCTTTCTGAGCCTCTACCTCTGGTAGGGGGTGTGTCGTCCAGATAGTAAATTATCTGGTGCCCGGAGCTGGTTCTGCCGAATCGCAGAATATTGCACTTGGTAGCATTGAATGGGAGGAGCCAGTTGTGCGACCATTCCTCGAGTCGATGCAAGTTTGCATGTAGATTTTATTCATCAGCTGCGTTGTGGATGACCTTCCAAAGCTTTATATCGTCAGCAAACATGACTAGTCACAGTCCAAGCCACTTACGCAATCATCAATGTATATAAGGAAGAGGATAGGGCCCAGGACGGAGCCCTGAGGAACCCCACTCTCAACCGCCACCTCCGCCGATTGTTGATCGCCAAGACGGACAATCTGGAGATCGCCCAATCAAGAAGTTTTCGAACCACTTCAAAAAGCTTGCCCCTTACCCCAATACGATTGAGTTTGTATAGGAGACGTTGGTGAGGCATCGCTATCAAAGGCCTTCTTGAAGTCTATGTACACTGCGTGCACTACATTTCCTTCATCGACCGCTCGGGTCCATCGTTCCAGACACTAGAGCAAATTAGTTAAACAGGACCTTCCTCTGCGGAATCCGCGCTGCGCTTCAGAGAGAAGATGATGCCGCTCCAGAAACTGCATCAGTTCACGTTTGATGATTCGCTCCATAATCTTGCAACATATGAGGTGAGACTTACCGGCCTGTAGCTTATTTGCGGAAGCCCGGCTGCCACTTTTATATATTGGGGAAATCCACGCGGTCTTCCACCGGGTGGCAATCTGCCTCGCAGCGAGGGAGGCTTGGAAGAGTAGACACAAGGGTTCTGGGCTAACCTCTACGGCCAACTCCTTCAACAACTTTGCCGGTATTACATCAGGACCTGGTGATTTGGTTTCATCCAGCTTCAGTAGTTCCTGCCGAACAATAGGTTCTGTTATGACCACTGAGTCAATTGTCGGGACCTCTTCCGCACTATAGTTATCAGCGGTTAGATTGGCTTCTCCTCGTAAAGCCGACTGAAAGAACTCAGATAGATGCTCAGTCTTTCTTCGTCCTGCAAAGTTCGACACCTTCATCCGTTTTTAACAAAGGGATGGGGTCTTTATTTCGAGTGCACTGCCTAATGTAGTTGTAGAAGAGCTTCGGGTTTTCTGCTGCACGGTTTATCAAGTTAATCTCAAAAACTTTGGCGGGCTTTATAAACCAGGCCTTTTTAACCCTGTTCCTCTGCGTCTTATACTTCGTCAGCGATTCGGGCGGTCTTTTCCCTGGAGATAAGTTTGCCATAGCTTTGCTTGCGGTTTACTTCACTCTTTCAGTGTGGGCGCTCTGTTAGCCACTGGGGCCTGTTGGTGATCTTTTTCGAATTAGGACAGTAGTTGGTGATAAGTCCTGTAATACGGCCTGAAATTGCAACCAACTCCTCGAGAATACACCCGGTGAATGTTTAATTCCAATCTAAATGGCGCACATCAATTTTTCATTTTGGGTAAAGTCTCCACACCATAGGTTGCGTTTGACTGTGATGCTTCGATCGGGGACAGAGAAGATTGAATATTCCCATTGCAGGACTACGTGATCACTTTTGCCCAGCGGGATAGACAGTTCACAACATCTACGCTGTCAGGCGCCTTTTGTCAATACAAGGTCAAACACTAGCTTGTTGCCCCTCGCGCATTCTGGTCGGAGACAGGACGTGCTGGAGTTAGGAAGCGTCTGTGTATAGCTTCTAGGAGGCGGCGATCGAAGCTTTAATTCCGAGCCTCGGTGCCGAGCTCAGATTCCACCGATATTCGGAGCGTTAAAGTCGCCCATAATCATTACTTCGACTCCCGACTCAGCAAACGATTCTAAATCATCTATCAGTCTACCGCCTGGACTGCGGATCGTTTCTTGCGGTCGGTAGACCGTTAGATCTCAAGTGCTATAACTCGGCGTTCTGCTGATGGTGAGCCAGCTGGCTTCAGTTTCGCACGCGAGCTTTTTCCCTTTTTCTGACGCGAGCAGGCCATATCTGACATAAAGTCAGCACACCCCCACCATGACGTCCTGTTCTATCCTTTTCTGAATAACTAAAAACTGGAATGGCAACTTCAATGATCGTCCACCTTCGCGGTCAGCCACGTTTCAGTTATGGAGATGATATCTGGTAGTTTTGGCACACGCATATCTTAAGCTCGTCTAATTTAGGGAGTAGGCTTTGGACATTGGTATACAAACATTTTAGTTTATTTGTGTGTTTTGCTGGCTATGTCGCTGCCTCTTTTAATTGAGGCAGCTGGACCTACATTCGCACAGGATTAGTCCATTCAAGAGACTTTTTGCATATTTCCGCAGAACTGGATGTTGTGTAGATTGTTGCATTGGGTTAGTTGCCCGACCGTAAGACTTTTGCCAGAATGATGGGCGTCCTCCAAAGAAGTGGTTTTTGTATTCTAACAATCACTCCGTTCCTATTACAAGTCCCTTCTCTCCCTGTTCTTTCAACTTCTCCACTTCCACTTTAGCGCCCTCCATTTCATTCTCTCCTGTACGGAGTAGTCCTGTTGAAAAAAATACCTCTGTGACCGGGGAATCTGCTGTTCCTCGATTAGAAGGTCTCTCTGAAGTTTGTTTTCCAAAATTACCTCAAAGAGCCAGCGATTTATTTCTTAGAAGGTTTGTGTTATCTTCACTATTTAGTCGGAAAAGTTTAAAACCCTAATTTCATCCTCTTATTATTTCACTCAAACAGTCTTGCAAGGCCATGATATCATCATTTATTCTACACCTGGGAATTTCTTTGGTTGATTCACGAATACCATGGACGATTATGCGCATTGTGACCTGTCCACAGCATCTCTATCCAGGGGGTTCTGTTGAACAATTTGTCTGGCTGACGCTGGGGCTTCCCCAATACTGGCTTCAACGTCTTTGACTTGGGGAGGTATTACTGCTGTGGGTCCACTTTGCGTCCTCCATTCGGTGGACAACAGCACCTCTATATTTGCATCTGATGAAGCACGCGTGGCCTGAGACTATTTCCGTTTATCATTATCTGTCGCTTCGTTTAGCTTGTTCATTGTTATATTTTGATCAATTTCATGTTGTACCCTTCAATTGCTTTTTCTGGTGAGTTTGACATCATCCCCTTCGGATTTTTGGTACTCTCGTCCCTGTGGACTTTACCTTCGCCTTTTTCTTATTCTTCAGTGTTACTGGAGGCTTTGCGTCACTACTCTTGACTGTTATCTTAGATACATTCACGTTTTATGCATTTGGGGATTTGCTGTGTAGGTTGCCTCGTGCTCTTCTCCGTGTTATCCTATGCGTTGATGCTGGCAATCGATCCTCTGGAAACGAGGGTCTTCTTGTATAAAAATTCTTCATATAATCCTGGATTTCTTCCTCCAGTTGATTTAATCCTTGAGGCTAGCGTTTGACAACCGCCACAATAGTTTTCCTGGTACTTTGGCTGTAACCAATTTATAAGGCTTTTAGAGCGCCTCTCCGGGCGTGCCGCGATGGTGCAGTCGGGTAGGCGTTGATCTTGTAGGAGTGGGGTCGCCGGTTCAATCCCGCCCCCAGCAGCATTTTGCACTTCAATTTCAGCCTTCACCATTTTTCACACAGATAATATATCCACAAGAAACAAACGTTAGATATGAATTTTCGTCCTATGTTCGAGGGAAAAGCCTGTTACGTAGTTCTCCTATTAGTTAATGACTTCAAAAGGCTAGATATTTTTCGTCCTTATACAGTAGTAGATGACTCGGAAGAGATATCTTAATCAATTATGGTAGATGCGTTGGACCAACACGGGGGCCACATTAGCACGGCAGGTGTTATTCGGGTTGCGCTCCCATAACAAATGCCGAACATGGAGGTGTGGTGGCACCTAGGGAGCGGCTAGGACTTAGGGGGAACCAGCCGCGCCAGCCACCTGCGTCCTCTCCCCCCTCCGGTCTTTCTTGACTCTGTCCCTGACACCGGGCTCAGGTGGGGAGGAGGGAGAGAGTGCGGTAGATGCAGCGCAAGTCTGACTATCACTTTAAACTAAATCACGCGCAAGTCACCGTCCCTGCTCCATTTTCCCATGGAGCATACGGTGGACATCGTCGGACTACGACGGTCGAACTGTCGTGTGTGTGTGTGTGTGTGTGTGTGTGTGCGTGTGTGTGTGTGTGTGTGTGTTTCTGCCTTCTCCCATCTCCGGTCTTCTTGATTGTGTCATGAGACCGGGCTCATGGGGGAGGAGAAGAGAGTGCGGTAACGTTGAGTGCCGCGGTTGGAAGGTTGCCAACTGACATGTGCACCCAGACCTCGCAGCTATCCAATTTGTGTTGTGTCGGGTGGCTGACTGGTGGTCTGAGAGTCAGGCTGCGATGGCTCCTTCTTAACGTGACTTCTGGCTATCTCAACATGTGAGATGTAAGCCGTTCAACCCCCTGTTGTGTGAAATCCTGGTGCTTGTGTTTGGGGCCAGGTCGTGTACGTAGTACACGTAGGCGAGGTCACCAGCAGCTGTGCCCGCTTCCGCATCAGACAACTGACCATCTCGGACAGTGGTCTGATTGTGGGGGTGGGAGCAGAGTGAGGTCGAGAGCTCAGCGTATTTTCCTCACTATAAACAATCTGACGCGCTTGAAACTATCACGGTGCGCTAAAAGCCGTGGCTTGGAAGGTTGCCAACTGACGGGATAACTCGGACCACGTGGTCAGCCCAATGTGTGTTTTGTTTGGAGTGGCTGACTGGTGGACTGAGAGTCAGGTTGCAATGGCTCCTTCTACATGTGGCCTTTATGGCACTCCCACTCCGTGGGATCCGAGCCAGGTGTGGTGGCACGCCCAGGGCGGCTCCGGCCGCGCTAGCCACCTGCGCCCTCTCCCATCTCCGGTCTTCTTGACTTGTCTTGACACCGGGCTCAGGTGGGGGAGGAGGAGAGTGCGGTAGCTGCAGCGCAAGGCTACTATCACTTAAAAACTAATTCACGCGCAAGTCACCGTCCCTGCTTCCACCCCTTTCCATGGAGCATACGGTGGACATCGTCGGACTACGACGGTCGAACTCTCGTCGTGTGAAATCCTGGTGCTTGTGTTTGGGGGGCCAGGTCGTGTACGTAGTACACGTAGACGAGGTCACCAGCAGCTGCGCGCTCTTGCATCAGACAACTGACCGGCTCGGACAGTGGTCTGATTGTGGGGGTGGGGAAAGAGAGTGAGGTCGAGAGCTCAGCGTATTTTCCTCACTATAAACAATCTGACGCGCTTGAACCTATCACGGTGCGCTAAAAGCCGTGGCTTTGGAAGGTTGGCAACTGACAGGATAACTCGGACTGCGTGGTCAGCCCAATGTGTGTTTTGTGTGGGTGGCCGACTGGTGGACTGAGAGTCAGGTTGCAATGGCTCCTTCTACATGTGGCCTTTATGGCACTCCACTCCGTGGGATCCGAGCCAGGTGTGGTGGCACGCCCAGGGCGGCTCCGGCCGCGCTAGCCACCTGCGCCTCTTCTCCCATCTCCGGTCTTCTTGACTCTGTCTCGACACCGGGCGCAGGTGGGGAGGAGGAGAGAGTGCAGCTGCAGCGCAAGGCTACTATCACTTAAAACTAATTCACGCGCAAGTCACCGTCCCTGCACTACCTGACGTGGAGCATACGGTGGACCTCATCGAAATCGAAGGTCGAACTGCCATTGTTGTGCTTATCTCGCTTAGCACCATTGATATTTTGACCGATTGCAGGGTTCCACCATTGACAATCAAGCTCTGAGCCTAACGAAACCACCGCCCCTTTGGCTTCCAGATTCTGAAGATCGGTAGTTCCAGCAACCTCTCCACCAATCCACACGGGTCTTATTGGTTACCACGGCAACGGTGACCCTGACGAGGACAGTAGACGTCCAGGGTGAGCTCCCGTGGAATCACTGGAGGATAGTAATGGGCAATCGAAAATGACAGCGTCCTACGACATCACCGAAGTGGTAGATATCCCTGATTTACAGTCGAGTACCGGGCCTGAGGCGTTGTCCGTGTGCCGAAATCCCAGTATTTTAGGAGGCCTCAACTGTGAGCTCTTTTGGGACACGAGAATTAAGGCACCAAAAATGTTTGACCTTTTAGAACAGGGGGGCCTTCATCCCAGATCCGGTCATCGAGTTTCTGCTGATCCACGCGCAAGGTCGAGGGAGCTTGTAGCAAAGCTCCGTCGGTAGGCATGTGAACGCCTCGATCGTCTCGAACATCTCACCATCATGAGAGCAAAGAAGGGAGAATCTCTAACAGTGTGCGGTTGTCAGAACGGTACTTTGCTTTTACGCGGAGCCTCAGTTTAAGTCTGAATTTCCTAGCAGGCAATGACGATGCGATTAGCACCAGAGTAGGGAATTCTCTATGTTGTTTCGTTACAAAGCCACAACATTGGCATAGACTAGTTTACAGATGCGAACTTTCTTTTCTAACTGGTGCCTTCATAATTGTGTGAAGCTGACGGCAGAACTGAACTTACGGCAAACACAAAGAGACATAGGACGTGAGCATGCTGAATGCTGGCCTTCGCAACGCAGTATTCTCACGCATATTCGACCTCCCTCTGTGGGCTTGAACTTTTTGTTGCCATGTGGCTAGTTCATATCTTAATCAAGTTCACAGGTATACTCAGGCGAGGTAAGCGAATGCCGAAGCAAAATATGAGACACTGAGAATCATGTTTTGTTGATAATATGACCTGCAGCCAGATTTTGTTGACGGATATACAAAGTGTTGACAAACGATGTCCTAATTTTTGATGAGTGCAGGAGGATATTCACGAAGATCTTGGTAGATATATCCATTTTACTGCTTTATTTATGTTTTGCAAAAACGGGTTCTGTGTATCTTTGAGGAAAAACAGTAGACTAGTAATCTGCAAATCAATTGATAATGACTCTGTATGAGCATATTATCTTTCATATGCGCTTCTTTAGTAACGGCCTTCGTACATGAGGAGCGTAATCCGGACAAGGCCGAACTAAGGTCTCCGACATGCCCACCAAAAAGAGCTAAGCTCACGTCGACAAACGTTCAACATGTTCTTGAAGGCAGATAAACAATGCCAACAAAGACTAGGGAGACTGGAACTGCTATTTCTGGCTCATTAGCCGTCATCAGTCAATTATACCCAACCCCATGTGGTGCGCAAACCGAGGATCGAACACGCGACCTCTTGATCACGATAAGGGGAACTAGGGCCTACAGCACGAACTGCGGTAGTCAAAATGCGTTCGCAAACGACGCGAGAGGCCTGAGTTGAACTACCCCCTCGCCTTTGAAGGCTTCGAGATTTGGCGGAATTGCTATCCCCAAAAACACAAAAAAGACAGTGAGATGAGAAAGACTTCTTCTTTTGACAAAATGCTGCTACTAGTATCATTGTCATGAGTAACTCTCTTACACTGTCATGGTGCATATGCACATGGAAAAAACCCCATCGGATGAAAATGCGCAGGACCCTATGGACAGACAAATGAATAAAAGCATTTGCTTGTATGACCCCTCCACTCACTATCTGTCTGGTTAACATGAGAAGGGGAGTAATGGCGGAGGAAGGAGGGGTCAGGCACGAAGAGATAACATACTGAAAATAAGATAGAAATAGCAAAAATAAGACTCAAAATAGAAGAAAAAAAGCTAGTGAGTGGGCTGATGGCCCAAAATAAGATGAGATCAAGGAGGTGGTGGCGGTGGTGGTGGGCGTTAAGCAAAGGGTAACTTCTCGGGGCAGTTGAGGAGACGGAAGGGTGCCTCCATCCGCACCACCTCGTAGAACGGGCAGGTGGCAAGGTGGGCGCTGATGCGTGCAGCGACATCCTCCTGGGAGATGTGCCAACGTCGGACCTTCTCACCCTTGAAAGGCAGAGTCCAGACGAAGTTAGCGATCCGCCAGCTGCAACCACCATCTGACGCCGCATCTCGTCGACGCCAGACGGGCGCCACGATGCCCCGACTGGGCAGGAGGCTCAAACAGAAGCTGGCCAGACGCTCGGAGACCTTGGAAAGAATGATGAGGCTGATCTCGTCCAGGTAGTGTGAAATTTGGAGCAGAATTTCCGTGGGCAAGTCGTTGAAGTTGACTTTGCTGCTGCCTGCGTTGGAAGCAGTTGGAGACACCTCGGGCACAGACTGCTCAGGGTAACGAATTGAGAAGCTGGCGAATGCGGGCATGTAGACTAAGACAGCGTCGGGAAGGTTGGGCCGCAGACGCACGATGCTAAAGGACAACCCAGGTAGGCCAGAGGACAACGCTGCTCGAGCCAGTAATCGGCCTGTGCTAGGGCATCGCAGTGGAGACGACAGTGGTAGCCGAAACTCCGCCGTGGAACGTCCAGGTCGCAGAGGAAGGTGTACATAGCGAGAGGTTTCTGTACGTAACGCGGCACAAACTGAACCTGACAGTCAACCTAACGACAAGGAAAGACGCAACGAATTTGAGGAATGCGCACGCTTTAAGAGTAAGAAAATAGCAGAGGACATCGGGAACATTGATATATGGTCGAGAAGGTTATGAAACGTGGGCAAGAAGCGACTAGAGGGCTTAGAAGCCGATAGGGGGAATAATGAGAGGAAAAAAGTGGAGAGCATGCCTGAGCGAAAAACCGGTTGGGGACGGTGAAATAAGGGGACTACTTAGTGTCGAAAGGTTAAATCTACCAATGGTCATGGGATCCGGATTCAGCACCGGGTCTCTCCGAAATTTTCAGTAAAAACATTCGCCATTCACCGTGACCAGTATACAAAGCAGTAAATGACGGAAGAGTAAATGGGCTCAGAGTTCTAGTCTTATTTTCATAATTTCGGTCATGTTACACACAAGAGACCGTGACTGAAATGGCAATACAGAACGTTGATATGTTGATGTACGGCAAGAGATATGTCAGAGGCAGGGCGCATGAGGTGGGAAAACTTCGCAGTAATTGATTCGGAGTTCGACCAGTCGATTGCTTGACCACCGTGATATATCGCTGAGCTATTTTATCGACTAAAAAGGCATAATAAACAAGGACAGCAGATGGACGCATCTTAAAGCAAATACATCCTTCTTAAACGAAGCAGAAAAATGGGGGGAAAATAACGAATGAAAGGCAGAAGGATGGTATCTATAAATCGCCAGATTAAGAAATAATGCCATGGTATCAACGTACACTTTACATTTAATGAGCAAATTTACGGAAGCTGTCAAAAGAAGTATTTATGCACACTGGAAAGAATGGCAGGTTTAAGGACAGAGTAACACCCAGGTATGGGAAGAAAGTGAAAGGATGGAGGAAGAGGAAAAGATGGTCGTAGGGGAAACACACGACAGTTCGACCGTCGTAGTCCGACGATGTCCACCGTATGCACTATGGGAGGTGCAGGAACGGTGACTTGCGCGTGATTTAGTTTAAAGTGATAGTAGCCTTGCGCTGCAGCTACCACACTCTCTCCTCCTCCCCCACTTGAGCCTTGTGTCATGACAGAGTCAAGAAGACAGGAGATGGGAGAGGGCGCAGGTGGCTGGCGCGGCCGGAGCCGCCCCTCGGTGTACCACCACACCTGGCTCGGATCCCACGGAGTGGGAGTGCCATAAAGGCCACATTAAGAAGGAACCATTGCAGCCTGACTCTCAGTCCACCAGTCAGCCATTTCACACAAACACATTGGGCTGACCACGCGGTCCGAGTTATCTCGTCAGTTGGCAACCTTCCAAGCCACGGCTTTTAGCGCACCGTGATAGTTTCAAGCGCGTCAAATTGTTTATAGTGAGGAAAATGCGCTGAGCTCTCGACCTAACTCGCGCCCCCACCGCCACAATCAGACCACTGTCCGAGCCGGTCAGTTGTCTGAGGCGGAAGTGGGCGCAGCTGCTGGTGACCTCGCCTACGTGTACTACGTACACGACCTGCCCCCCCCCAACACAGCACCAGGATTTCACACAACAGGGGGTTGATCGGCTCTTATCTCAGTGTGAGATAGCCAGAGGTCACGTTGAGAAGGAGCCATCGCAGCCTGACTCACGGGGAACACACACACACGCATACTGGACTCATTCCTGATTCAAATTGGCAAACTTGTGAGACCAGGGATGATAATTTGAGAAATAAGACGGGCTAACCAGAACAGGTTAGGTCGAATGCTGATTTTTCAGATTTCTGATTATTAAACAAAAGGCCGTTTTAGAAGGACTATGATTCCAACCACCCTGCAGAAACTGGAGATGACGGCTGGGTTTAAGGGTTTGAGGGAGGAAATTCATTGGTCGTGGGCGTGTTGTATCACCCACCCGAGGGTTAGTGTGCTTACTGGTCTGTGACAGTTCAACCATAACGAGCGACTATGTCCACCGTGTGCTTCGTAGAATGACGGACGCGCAGATAGCGTCTTGCGCGTGAATTAGAAATAACAGTAGAGGCTGGCTAGCTTATGCTGTTAAATAAACCATAAACGACCAGTTAAATGTCCTTTCCTGGGGAGATTGATCGAACGTAGTTAGGCAACCGCCTGAGGACTCTGGAACGGATCTCATAGGCAAATACAAATACCCAATTTCGAGCAGCAGTCTGAATCGATTGAAATGCCAACGCCACACGGTTTCGCAGATTCTCGATGGCATTCAACAGGACGTGTACCGGAAATATTTATCCGAGTTCGAGACCGGGATATGATTGGCCGGCGACGGGAAATAAAACAAAAATGGCTATCTCTGCCTCCCATGTCTTGTGCGGTAACAAGTATCTCTTTGGCAGTTACTGGACGAATCTCTTTCGATTGTTTCCCTCTCTCGCCTGCGGTCTTCTTGACTTGGTTATGACACTGGGCCCAGGCGGGAGAAGAGGAGCGAATGCGATAGGTGCAACGCAAGCCTAATATCACTACTAAACTTATTCACGCGCAAGTCACCATCTCTGAACCCACTCTGCCGTGGTGCACATGATGGACATCAGCGGCAACAACGGTCGAACTGTAGAGTGGGAGGAGTTGATTCAGAGACAGGAGAAAATATGTCCGACAAGCAATAAAAATAAAAACCATAATAATTAAAATAACAGTAAAATTTTGCTTATTTTGTTCTCTTAATTTAGTCTTGCAACATGCCATCAACAGGGCTCAAAATAAAGGCAGCAAGTGCATACTAAGAAGCCAGTGCGGGCTCGCCAGCCTCTCCAAACCACGAAATGTAGCAAGTCGTGACAGATTTCGTCGAGTCAGATCACCTGGTTCATGAAATATCGGCCGAAATGCTGAAATGGGTTTTCCATTCGAACACATTACCTAAGTAGGGCTGTAATATTAATTACCGTGCGACCTAACCTCAAGATATTTCCGTCACGATACCCCACCAGCTTTTGAACAAGCTTCTTTCTGACCACTCCCCAAAAGTCCACTTACACAACTACTTAAAAAGCATGCATTTTTCTAAATGATTTTCGATGCCCTCAAAAATTCGATTATATTTTATAGAAAACACGCACCAAAATATTATTTCTTGTATGCATTTGTTATTAAATTACACCTTCAATGTTTCCAACCTCCGTGTTGCATAAATTCGTTTAAGAAAAAGTACATATTTGTCAATGCTATGAGGAAAAGGTCACATAGTGCTCATGCAATTTTGTAATGGATGTGGAGCAGGTTGCATACTTTATGGGCAGAATTAATAAATTGACGGATACGTATTATCAATTAAGATTTCACGGTCATAAAAATTGCATAATTGGGAACTTTTTTAAACCTGAACGATACCCTTTTTCTCAAATTTGGTTGATTTATGATGGTAATGGGCATAGCGACTGAGGTGGCGTAGGCCATTCTCTCACTTGTACCAAAAGCAATAGTTATAAAATCTTGCACACTATGCACAGTAATGCCCAAAAACACGCAAATACGCCCATAAGCAGACAAAAATGCATAATTATAGGTGCTATAATGAACGGTAGGAAATAAAATCATACGTCCGATCATACTTTCCGGCTTGGTGGCCTTCGATCCATCCCCACCCCCTCAGGTACTCCCGTTCATATCATTCATAAAAAAATTCCAAGTAAAATAGCACGTATTCTGCCTTTATTCTGTATGTAGTCAGTTATTTATCCTAAACAGAGCTGACATAATTTTCTTTCTCTGGAATAGTTTAGTGGTAAGTAACCCCTCATGAAAAACCAATATATGAGATGATGAAGCATAAGATGAACTGGTAAATTCGATTGTTGAAACAGGCGGCTTGTTCGTCTAATGTCTCAGTCATGTACGCCCCGCTAGATTCTCAGTTGCCCCGATAAGAAGTTAGTCAGTAAGTACACCCCGCCACAGTGTGATTCATAGCTTCCCAGGCAGATCTGCTAATACCTCTCACACAGGGTTGAAAGTGTTTAGTGAGTGAGTGACTGAACCAAGCACTTAAACCTTCAACCCTTTCGCTTCTGGTAGAAATCGCCCGCTAACATTTAAAATTCTCCAATTCGCCATTTGCTATTCTCGTTATGGGACGAATGTAAGGGGCTGGAAAAATGTGACGAGAGTTGTTGAGGTCGATGGATTCTACCTTTTAAAATAGCACGTGCTGTTCGAAAGCACCTTGTTCCAAAAGGTCATTTTGTGTCCTTCAGTGGAATTGTAATTTGACAGATTAATAGTGCACGCTCGGTCACAAGTCGGCTACCTACACACCGGGAGCCGATCGGAATGAGTTTTTATGCCTTTGTTGCTCTGAGGGAGACTATAGGCCTCTCTACTACTGTGACATTCAGTTTGCATTTGCTGCTACCTGCGCCTTATTAGCCAGAATATCCGAAACACTTGCCCTTTGTTCCCGCTTACTCATTCATCCATTCCCCCCCTGTCCTGCGCCCCTTAACCTCACTCGCTTCGCTCGCATCCGTTGGCTTCCCTCGTTCTTTGTTCATTGCCCCTTGTCCTTGTTCGCTTTTAAACCGACAGCCACACGTCGGTGTCGATGGCGAGGCTGCTCCACTAGCCACTTCGAATAACCAATATGGCTTACATTTTATCTATTCAGTGCTAGTTTACTCACCAGATCAGACGCACCGGAGGTCGAAAGCCATGTCAGAAGACACAAAGAATATCTGAGTTATTCCGACTGTCTTCTGACATAGCCTTTGGCTTTGGCTGCGTATATTCTGGTGAATAAACTAGCACTGGTAATCGATGTAAGCGATGAAGGGTTCGTGTCACGCCCACCAAGCGAACCCCGTGCACTTATCTGAAGTGGTACAAATGTTTAATGGATAGGCCAGCCAGCATACTTGAGGCGGTAGCAGCAGCAACAGCAGCCGTATCGGCATCTCTAGGGGATTTAAAGATAAAATTATATGATCTCAACATTTCAGCTGTAGATTTATTTAGAAATAGTGATAGTAATCGCTCAGCGATCGCTTTGTGGAACACACTCGTCCCGTTCTGCCTTGGGGCTCACGCTCGAGTTCTGCTAGCAGCCTCACAGCGGCTAGTAACATTAATAGTAGTATTAGTACTAGTAGTATTAATATTAGTAGTAGTAGTAGCAGCAGCAGCAGCAGTAGTAGTAGCAGTATTAGTAGTAGTAGCAGTAATACTAGTAGTAGTAGCAGTAATACTAGTAGTAGTAGTAGTAGTAGTAGTAGTAGTAGTAGTAGTAGTAGCAGTATTAGTATTAGTAGTAGTAGCAGTAGTAGTAGTAGTAGTAGTAGTAGTAGTAGTAGTAGTAGTAGTAGTAGTAGTAGTAGTAGTAGTAGTAGTAGTAGTAGTAGTAGTAGTAGTAGTAGTAGTAGTAGTAGTAGTAGTGTAGTAGTAGTAGTAGTAGTAGTAGTAGTAGTAGTAGTAGACAGATGAACATTTCCGGCAAAGACAAGGGAGGTTAGAATGGTCATTTATGGAGTGGCATCAAGCCGATCGAAGACGTTATCGTAAGGTAAGATGAGGTGCGGCCATATTCCGTTCAGTCATCAAGCTGTATCAATGAACGGTGCTTCCATATTACTTGGCAGGACAGAGTTACCAGGGCGCCTGAAAATCCCTGGGTCACCGGCTGCTCTTCGTCATGCAACCGTCAACCGTGGACCTTCGAGTTCAAAATGGGGCATCCGATCTCGTTTTATGATTTACGTGTGAGCTTAGATAGAGCTATCCGATGCCAACAGAGCGTGGTCTCCATAGCTCAGTGCTAGAACGTTGGCGTTCCAGGTCAGCGCAAATCTTTGGTGAGTTAAACGTCTTCCCAACTCCAAGTTGTACGTACAGCGGCAATATTAAAGGGTGGTTGAGTGTTTATAGTGGCAAATCGATAAGCGGCTTCACTTTTTCGAGCATCGCCCAGATCAGCGGCAAGTCGGAGGCCCAATAAGTGGTGGCGCAGTCGGGCGCAGTGGTCGACGCGGCGTAAAATCCTCCTTCTATGCCGGTCACATACGTGCTGGTTTGCCCGTCTATGTGGATCGAATTGCTCCAAAATGCAGGATTAATTCCTGTCGTTGCCATTTTGCGAACTTAGCACATCACCCTAGCTTCCCGTATTTAGTTACTTTCAGAGGTTGTGGCTCAATTTTTCTGGCGACCAGACAAGTCTGCCGATTGCAAGAAGGAGCTATCCAGGTTTTTGGATGACACCAGGGTGAAGTCACTAGATTTCCCTAGTATCGAAAGTTTTGTCCGACTTGCCAGCGGACACCCGTAACGACGTCACTGTTGACTAATCGGTTTGGATAGACGTTTGTCCATTATCCTCAAGACATTTCCATTCAATTGTCTCGGTTAAGGTGGATGAGTTAGCTAGCCCGTTAATGTTTCTAGTCTGTAGAGGAGCCCGTACAGGACGACGGTCATTTGGATTCTAAATTTGTCGATTAAGACGAGGTTACAGAGGTGCTAGACTGAGTGTTGCAGCCCGTCAAAGGCATGTCGTCTTTGAAGATGGACAATGAAATTGGTTTGGACGTTGTTTTGCAATGGGACATTCCAGGTAAACGAAGTTCTGCACAACTCAGTGGGAGCGAGTTTTACCAACCCTTAACACAGGTCCGTTGTATTACCCAGTTGACGCCATTTGGCACACTATCCTTGCCTTCTTCGTGGTAACGATTGATCCAAAGTTTAAGCGAGCGCAGTCAAAAAAGATCCACGTTTGGCTGCACTAGTCCCTAGCCGATAGTGGTAAGCGTGCGGTTGTTCAAGCATAAGTGACCATTAAACCGAGAAGCGGCTGCTTCCGTTTCAGTCTGTCCAATCAATCATATCACGACGTAGTGAGAAGAGCTCGCACCGAAAGCCTGTCGGGTGATCCCGCTGTTGTGATAAGAGGACCATAAAGTAGGAAATACATTCTACTGATAGATAGGTGGACTTTCATGCACAAGCACGAAGAGAAGCAACTGTTCATCACTACCACACACATCGTTCGCCATTTGCCAAAACCTCATTTCCAAAACCAATTGATGCATTATATTTTCTTAGAATTCAAACCCTCCGAATACATGATTTGCTGTTCAACGGAACCGTGGAAGAAATATGCTTTTCAAATCTACCTATTGAAAAAAACAGTGGTTTAAAATAAAGGGGAATGCACACTCTGATTGCGCAATACGAATAAAGTAAGAGATGTGCGCGTTAAGGAGGTAAAGTGAACGCAAGTCAAACAATCAAACCAACCTGCAAACTGCGGTCGTTGATGGCCCACGACATTTTCTCAGAGAGAGAGGACGGACGGAAGCACTGCTTTGAAGGAATGTGGGCAACCGCGGAGTCGTCGCCGGAGGCGGCCGAAAGGCCGGGGCGAACGGAGGAGTATCCGACCAGGTGGCATGGCAAAGATCGACTCAAGACAGTGCCGTCATTTTCAGGCGACTGGTCAGAATCTAAGAAGCCCATGGGCAACAGATAAGATGGTTGAGAGCCTCCCTTAAGTATAAAAGGTACTTTGGATCTGATGAATAAGGGTACAGGTCCCACAAAAGCAGACTATTTACTTGAGCTTGTGCACGTAAAGGCTGGTCGTCAAGGCCGCTTTGAGCGGTTCTAATTTGTGGGGCCATAAATTGACGAGGTTTATGGCCACACGTTCAGCAGCAAGATCCTCGCTGATCATTGCGTGGTTCCTGTTCCATCTCTGACCGTCGGGCCCGGTCCCCACACCAGGTCTGACTTAGCCATATTTGTCTACTTCAGTTGGCCACGACAGCGGTGCCAACGTGGACATAGGATGCGGTTTCAGATGATTGTTCGTTGGGAAAACGGAGTGCGGTATAAAACAAATTCGGACGATAGCCTCTGTAGCAGAACAGAAAGCTACAGTTCTAAGCCACGGATGCAGTCCGTGAACAAGGTCATAGTTATTAAACGCCTCGATCTTCCTCAAAGCAGCGCTTACTTCAGATGAATTAGTATAAAATGAAACAGACATGTGCAACATCTACCAAAATTCCCCCTCCAGTCACTCACTAGACTCCGATGACAAGACAATCTCAAAACAAGCGGATCTGAGCTCGGGCGCAGCCCTTCTACGCGTGCCACACATGAGCCGGCTCAAATACATGCACCAGGATCCTGTAAGGGTGCTTCAGATTTCATGGGTGTGAGAATGCCTTAATATCCACAATAAGGAGAAGCCACTGCGGCCTGACCCTCAGTCCTGAGGAGTACTAAAATATATTAGCCTTCGAAACAGCAGTTTTAGCGCGCCGTGATTGGTCCAAACGCGCCTGATAGGGAGTAAAGGGCGAAATGCATTGATGTGCAGTGGCAATGCATGCACCAGTTCCGAACTCACTCGCTCTTTCCTCATTCTCACATGTACCAGTCGACTGTCCGAGCCTATCGAGCAAGTGATGGTGAAATTGGGTACAATGGCTGAACAGATTGTCCACGTGTGCCACACGCGATCTGCCTCCCACTTCATTGACCGAGCGGCACCAAGTGGCATGCTACTCACTAAAGTGAGGTGTTTGTGTTCTCATGTGAACAGATTATTTACTCTGCTATGTACCCCTTGCCCGTATTCATTGTAAGAAATGACAGGAAGTGACGGCAAACAGCCGGAAAATTCTATTGGCATGAATAAATTCCGCCGTAAATGTTTATCTTCGGCCTACTGTGGGAAGAAAATGCCTTAAATTTGAATTATGTACTGCGCCTTTACATGCTGGAAAGCGTACAATGTGATCCCAAGGTGAGGTGTTCTGAATATCGAAAACATTTGAATGTCTTAAAGAAAAGGATAAAAAGTGTGAAAACTCCTTTGACTGTTCAGTCCGAGGGGTGTTTAGTCTGACATGGCAAATGGTGTTAAGTTCCACTTTTTTAAAATAACATAAAGATTATAATTTATTATGACACCAATTGCATGAATGACTTTTTAGTAATAACTGGCAAGTAATAATTAAAATCTAGTCACAACAAGTCATGATTTAAAATAATTACAGGTGATTGATTAGATGAGACATTTGACAATATAGGAAAAACTCCACGCGTGTTATGCGAGTTATGCAGAAATTCCTCGGAATAATCACCCAAAACATGGTAGACAGATGTCAAAGAAAGCCTCCCGACACACACACACGCACTAGTTATGTCCGCATACGTACTCAATTATCAACGCGAACACGTGCGTACACACTGGTGGGACCGGCAACGGCAACAGCCCCGACACATACAAAAGAGCTGTTGGAACCAGTTTACCGCTCTGCATCCTTCCAGGACTGCGTGAACAGACGCCCAAAGGGTATCAGAAGGATGCGTTTCTTTCGAGTCGTATTTTTTTTCTTTTCAGGGGAGAAATCTGCTGGGAAACCCGCTTCCCAAAAAGCGACTAGAAAACGAATTAACTTTGAGGGTGACGACATTTTAAATACTCTCAAACGACGGCTACATTGAAAGGAAATATAATGCTGCCGATCTCATATTATGCAATCCTAGTAAGCCTCTACCAGATCCACGAACTAAGGATGCCTTGCCAGTGTACGCCACTTCAAATTTTCTCGATCAATTCACATGCGCTTGTGGATGCGCGTACATGGGGCAAACGCAAAGACATTTGACAACCAGGTCTAGTGAGCACCTGCCCAGGTGGCCAATAAAGCATGAAAAAGGAAATCCTGCGTTCTTCCATTACGAAACACCTGCTTGATACTGGTTACTCCGTTGGACCCAAAACATGCCTCCGAGTACTTGTTCGAGCAGGAACAACTCGTGCATTGCGCTACTCCGAAGCAGCCTATATAGGGCGAGTGAAACCAGACCTCTATCTAGACAGTTGGAGCACGTTGTCAGCCTATATTTGCCGTGACAACCTCTAGCTCCTTGATTTGCACATTTTCCCCTTTCCCCTTTTTTCTTGTTAAACAATTTTCCCCAACTTATCCTTCCCATATTGGCTGTAAAGCATTAAACTATGACCTTGCTCTTTTGCATCGATTTTCTGCACGAATTCAACTTTTTTGTATTCTCGCATTCGTTATTTATGCCATTCAGCGATAAGATGCAGTTGATGGGCAGTCGCGCAATCTCTTGGTTACAATAAATCCTGCTTTGTAAGCTTGCTTTACATGAACTTTGAGTGAGTCAGTTCTACAAAATAAATAAATACGACAGCGGAAGGGCTATACGTGTACTGCCTAAGAAGTGACATTTTCTACAGGAACTTTGCATCCATAACCGGAAACGGACTCCGTGGAAAGTTGGCGTGAGCAGCTAATTCTATGTTGCAGACTCAAGGCAGCACTGCATTCATTTGTAGACTTAATGCATCTGTTCACTCCGGTGCCTACGGCGTAAGGATTATACAACATACTGTTTTTCCCCGACCGTTTACCTATCAGGCTACCAAGGATGTGAAGGTGAGGTAAACAGAAAAGTGCGCGCATCACACGCAGTTAGCCGTGTGTGACCTTCACATTTGGCAAATATGCTTCCACCCAGCCAGCGGAAGCCATACAAAGAATGGCAAATCACTCTGGTATGCGTAAAGGGTCTAGTCTTTTTTGCCCTACACGTGACAGTTTGCTCGCTGCCACTACGGCTTCGCTCCCTAGCCGCGAGCGACGAGAACTCCTACAGAGAGTGCGGTGGAAGCTTATGCGTGGAGTGAACTTACGGACAAGCGAAAAGATGAGATCGAGGAGGCAATTGAGGAAATCACTAGAACCAGATTTTTATATTCACCTGATATTTCGGATTCTCATTCGAAAAGATGGCAACAATAAAGGGTAAAGGACACACAAAGGGAGCAGCATTTAGGCATGGTGACTTCTACGTAACCACACGTCTAATAAAATTTCCCCCCCCCCCCTCCTCCCACGCTCGTCGCCTTTATGCAATTATTGCTTCAGCCCTCGCATGCGAGCTGCAATTGGTGGTGGCAATTTATGTGTTAAAAACGTCGCCATGTCAGCACTGTCACGGGGATTTTCTCGTGATTGCGCACTCTGTTCAGGCGGAGCCTTGGTTGTGAGTAGGGAGGGCGGGAGGGGGTCGTTACGTTTGTTGATGGGCTTTGGGACGCACAATCATGATTCACGCGGTTGTCACCTTGCGCTAGAATTAAGGCTCCCTAAAACTAAAAGTGTGGTCGCGCCTCACTGCAGGGGATCGTTTATGCTTGTTCGACCGCCCGCGGTTTCCAATTTGGTTGGCTTGTCCGCGACTGTACTACGTCCAGCAAACGGCTCGATACGTTTCCGTCATGGTAACCAGTGTTTCGGCTTCACTGGTTGGCACCCGTTGGGGACCCTCCGATCTGCTTACAACCCCAATGTCAAGTGATGTGAGAAGATAGCTGACGGCTCTTGACACGTTCTAGGTGCAGGGGAGTGCTTGGCGCGGTTTACCAGCTCGTTTCGCTTGCGCACGCTCCGATTGAAGAAGTTGCGCGGGGGTAGCTGTTCGCTCTAACCAGTCGTCGAAAGCGGACAAGATCGACATCTCTCTCCCACTTCAAAGTTCGATTCTACCTGACAGGATTACTAAATCTGGTGCAGCGGCAGAAGTACTGTAAAGCATCTATCCAACGCGTGCAATGAGGGAGGCCGTCACACTAGAGACAGAAGATATGTGGCGTACAATATACGAGCGTTTTGATGGGAGGCATTTTAATGACCACGACTATCCCCTACGTAGATCTGATGTTAGGGGACTAAATGAAGATTTCTATCTGCAGACAGAAGGTTTTGCTACAGCTCCAACAGTCACCCAAAGTGTCAAATTTACTCATGATGCATCCCTCAAATTCGGTACCTGATGATATAGAATTCTTCGCACTCAAAAGTCCAACAATTTTGTAGCTTTTTGAAACAACTTGCGTTATTTAGCGTGTGTGATCCCGAAGGCCAACTCGATGAATGACACGGCTATAGGGGTTCATATGGTTAGAAGGTTTGACTTCAAGAGTTGGTACGGATCCAAACCTCGAGTGCATCACGGTTTGCTGACAGCGAATAGGGCAGAAAAAGTCATTTCAGGGAGTCCTTACCCTGGTAGCGCCTAAACAAACAGCTGAACATGCCTGCAATACGTCAGGCAAGTAGGGTCAGTAAATACACGGATATCCCATAAGAGGTAGATAGTAGAACAAATACATAAAAATGCCCAAATTACCAATCTTTCAACAAAACCTGGGACCACACTTTTCGAGTGCAGTGGGCAAAATGAGTGTGAGGAGAGCGTTCTTGTCAGCTCAAGTTTACGCACGTGTCAAAATCGGGTGAAAAGGTTTTAAACCAGTTTTTTTAAGAAATTCAGAAGGTAACCGTATTAATAAAAACCACACGGAAAACAGGCGGATCAACAGAGAAGCCGCGGTCGTATCATGTAACAGAAATCCGGTTGGAAAACTGACCTAGCTTTTTATAGTATTCGTGTCCGAGTAAAAATATGCATAAATTGTCATGATAAGAGATCCCAGAAGACGGATCCTGTCTGCCAGTTTGGCTTCGGACCATCCAGCGTGTATGCAGGTGACAGATAGTGAAAATAAGCTTCGTAACGGACCTACTGGGAAATGAGTAGGCTTTAAAGACTGAAGAATAAAGAGTCACACTTCAGGCAGCATTAGTACCACCGGGTGTGGATGGACATCAATCCGGAAAGTTTTTTTACGCAGTAAAGGGCCACAATCTATGGCCGAGTAAAGACACAAAGAATATTTTCGGTTGTTTCCAACAAGTCTCCCCACACATTACAACTTAACGCCCGACTTGCGGGAACTAAAAACTGTGTCCAAACCATATCTATGCGAACTTGCATAACCACTCTCAACTTTGGTCCATACTCGGGAGCCGTTTAAAGCAGCGGTGAAGTCAACCAAAACAACAGTATATATTCAATTTGACCCAACTGTGAAAAACTCGGCGGCCTCGGTGGGATTCGAACCCACACGAGTAAGGGGAAGACTTTAGTACAACCAACGCTCTAGCCAACTGAGCTACGAGGCCCCACCGAGAGCCGTGAGTTCAATCACACTCTACTAACAGTATATTTCGCTGATTTAAGGAGAAAGCAGGGCCGAGTTTGAAAGTCCTACCAAAAGTATAAAGCACCGAGGAGTGTCAACCTTACCACTCCGTGAAGTCAAGTGTAGCCTTTTTCAGTCGGGGACAGAGTTCATGTCTAAGCATGCACACCACTCTGTCTCTCCCTGACGCCTTTGCGTACTTATGCCTCTGGATCACGACCAGGTAAAACTGACTGCACAAATCTTGCTGATAATAAAGTTCCCGAGGAAGTCATCTTCATCACACAATCAGAGTTGACCCAAATTCCATAGCCGCATTCCAACCATTCACATCTTGAAGAGAGGACTATCCAAACCATAGCAGAAACCGCGACTGCATGGGGTCTAATCAGGTCAACTTAGACAGGTATAGCTTACTTCCTAAGGAAAGAAGAGATTATAAAATGCGTTCTCATAATGTGTCCTTGGGTAAAGAACGAAAGCACATAGTCGAAGCAGGACAAACACGAGCATTATTCGTCTTCGCCCACCCCTTATCATATCAAAACGAAATTGTTCTTTTAGATAAGCCGAAAATCATCCACCAACAAGTCCAAAACCTAATCGGCAGGGATGGCTCAACCCTCGAAAATCAATAGGGTTACTTTGCTCTCAGCAAGAAGTTTGTTCGATGATTCCTCTGAGACCCGTCCGACAATGGAAAACGGCATATAGTCAATTTCTTTTGAGAATTCCTGGCGGAATTCGACGAGGGCAAGCCCATCGAGTTCTCCCAGCCAATCACTGGTGAATAAACGTGGGTAAAGCTATACGACCTCTGATGAAGTCACAGAATATGGAATGATCAAAGTTGGAGGGATGCCACCAGCAGAATTCATGTGCAAATAACGTACTGTCGCATTACGTGGGGGGATAAAAGAATGGGACCGCATAATGTGGAAGATTAATACCGTCTCCAACTACATAGGAGGGAGAGCAGATTTGGCGTGTGGATACCGATTAATTACTGAAAACACTCGGAGCCTATGGACTCAGTTAGTTAAGTTGGCTGATAGTTCGTAGATTAGGGAAACACAATAAATGTCCGAAGCATCCTTTAGCCAAGCGCCAATGCTAAATAGTAAAAGAGGAGAGTAAAGATAAATTAGTTTTTGCTAACCAAAGACATGCCCAGATGCATCACCCTATATATTAGACGCTGAGCCTTCGAACGCATTCTGTCTAGGTATGAGAAGCAGGCGTTGACTTCCAACTGATTCTCTGACACGGTGATAGCCGGACCACAATATTGTCGCAAAGGTCAACGATTGCAACGTTAACGTTACCCAGACAGTGCCTTGGGCGCTTAGTGATAATCGCATTGAATGCATTTTACGAATTATATGTATGTTACTGACAAAAGGTGGGTAATAGACGGTGTGCTGATAGATGCTGGGTTCGGGTGAGAATCTTAAAAGTCAGGTCAAAAACTTCTTGTTCCAGTGATCGAATCTTCTTATTTTTCCTCTGAAAAGTACAGTGTAGTGGTCTTCTGATCGGTGATTACTTCTTCCCTCCAAGTACATGGTATGGATGTACAGACCTAAACTAGTCGGCCTCGACGATGCCACGCCATGTACCTCTTCGTGTATGACAACCTACGTCAGCGCAGCTTGTCAGTTTGACCATCACGAACAATAATGTCCACCGTAGGTCCCACCGCGTGGATTAGTTTATAGTGATTGTAGACTTGCCCGGCGTCTCCCGCACCCTCTGCTCCCTCTCCGACCGCTGGGAAAGAATTCCACAGTATCGAACCTGCGAGATCGCACCGGATGGATGACAGAATTAAATTCTCTCGGGCACCAGACCCAATAGCAAACATGGCAAAGATTTTGGTGGACCAGAGATTGTGGAGTAACAACGCGCCCAGTGACACTTACCGCACCACCATCCCATTCTATTATCCGTCCATGGGAGTAAAGATGAAAAAAATCGAATGTTAAAACAAAATGAACATAAAAGATTGTCATCGGCTGCTGGTAGACATGGAGGAGTTCGAGAATGCGTTCCAGTGTAAATTTTTGACCGGTGTGTTCACGTTCGGCTCGGAACCCGAACCGATACGGACCTCATTCTTGAGTTATGAACACTTGGAAACTAATCGAGCATGATAACGTAACGAACCTTGTAGTCACCGTTTTTGTATCCTTGCCTTTTCTCTCTTCAGTTCAGAGAAAAGGAAGGCCGAGGCTCATAAGGAACTATTTCGATTCCCCAACTTGGAGTCAGGGACCCAGCATCGACATGAGACTTGCAAAGTTTACCGGAAATACGATTATCCTGAGCATGGGTTTAAAGAGGATCTCCAGACACCGGCAAACGAGAACATAGCTCGACTCGTAAGCGCGAGCTTAGAAACGTTGAACTTGCTAGTCCGCAATCGACCTAGTTGGCCATACGACTGTCGTTTTAATAGCAGGTCAAAGATGTTCGTGGTGATGCTGGAAGACCGTGGCAAAAAACGACGTGTTCTAATCAGATAATCTCCACATGCTTTCATCATTGTTCCGCTGAGAACTATGCTCAAAATGGTCACGAAGGCTGCTGTGTGAAGAGACGTCTAGCCCACGACAACAATCAGTATACCACGATGAAAAAGTCTTTCAGCCGCAAAAACGTTTTCTATCACGATGTTCGGCAGTTGATATTGTTTGGAAATCGGAAACGACAGAGATGTTAGTACAATTCCCTTGTTTTCATAGGTAGGTTAAATGGTCCGTATTCAGTCTTTAAGCAAGAAACGTATATTTCGTCTATTTCGATGGTAATCGCCATATGTCTGCTCAAATAGTCGAATGGGCTGTTCTCATAGAGGATGAAGTACGAACCGACCCTTTATATTTTGATTCTAAGAGATCCTGAGTCAGAAATTTGGACTTGGGACAAGTGGAAGCTGTCAATCTTGTGTTAATGAGGGCTGCACGGCATCATAATTTCGGTACCAAGGTCGAGGGACGTGTTGATATTTCAGCATCTGATACCAAGGATCCGTGTCCGATAGGCTTGCGCAGCTCGCATAGGATTCACCTGCACCACTGGACCGGACTTGTAGCGCGGATTGGTTCCCATGAGCAGAAGGGTCAAAATACTGTTTGAGAATATTCATTAGATTTCTTTGAGGCTTTGAGTAGAGAGGGATTTAGAGCAGCTGCCTACATTTTTGGTCTGCGATTATGTCTTTTAGCAATGCGGCTCAAACATCTGACAGCAAAACAAACTAATGTAAGGGTGATACACGATCGCAACGTCATGGTGCCGTTCCTGAACTCTGCAGGATCTTAGAAGGCGGCCAGACTAAATTTCTGCAAGTTCTAAAACTGCTAATTGCGACTGCTTATTCGAAAGATCTGCGAACCTTTTTGTTTCGTAGGTGGCGCTTCTTGAAGGCCGTTACACAGTCTGCCACTCATGAGCAAGCCGGGTTGCTATCAGTTAATTCAAATCTTTGATTCTCTTAAGGGAGAAATCGTTTGTCTTTAGTAATGAGAGTAAATCCAGTGGAATTTTACAACCCTTATCTAATAAACTTTTTTAATCAAGAGAATACTGCTTACCGACTCTAATCGTGGTTGTTCTAAAATGCGGGTAAGTCAGGATCCAGTATTTACTCCTTTCCATTTATAGATGGTATTTTTGACACCTTTTGGTTGATAGCGGATAATTAATTTTATGATTCGCGTCATGTAGATGCGACAAAGTGTTATTTAAAGCGCATAAAGGCTGTGCATTGTAGAATATAATTTTGGAAGGTTGAACTTAGCATCAAGAGTATAGTATGGTCGAGGATGTTTGTAAAATAACTTACGGTTACCAGAAGATATGTCTGTTTCATTGGGAGAAGGACTGGAGGCATCCTCACCCGCCGAGTCTACCCAAAGCTCCTGTGGTCGGCGGAAAGAGTTGGGAACTGGAATGCCACTGGGAGTTACAGAGGCAACTGCTAGAGGAGAAGGTATGAGGGAGAACCTTGACCCATCGCGGCCAACCTGGAAAGCGCTGTGGGAAAATATACATACGTTTTGGGTGGACGAGCTAAGGTTTAGCGAAATTGCAAATAGATTTAGAACGAAAAAGGAAACAGAATCGAAAGGCCACTTTGAGATAAACATTTGGAGATGCTGGAAAAACCTTCGTTCGCTAAAGCGCGTCTGTTTTCGCTATCTTCGAAATTCAATTAAGGCTACTTGGAAGGTGGATGGATTAAGAAAGATCACTTGTATTTGAAAAGCCAATCAAATGCGTTTAATACCGAAGTTACAGTGAGTGTCTCCGCAAAATAAAAAAAATCGATAAGAATGGATAAGTGTGAGCAAGTGGAAGAACATTGTTTGGTTACTAACCAATAATGACTTCCGGCTCAAAGATAAAATAATTCTCCCCAGTATCGAACAAATTTCGAACGTTAGTTCATAAGAAGGCTAGATTTGGCAAAACTTAAAATTAGAATGCTTGAGAAAATTTATCTTAAAATAATTTACTTGTTCTCTGAAGTTGTTTTGGAGTTTAGTTGGACTAGGGTTATCGTGGGGCAGCAATAAACTTAGTTACCCGTGTTTCTACCCAGGATAGGGCACTGAAGGTTGGATCACTATGTTTTAACTGTAAAAATGATGTAAAACCGAATCAGCACAGCGCAAGGTTTTCGGGAATTTTCTTAATGCACCGAATTCTTTAGACAGTTTTATACACAAAACTACGATATCTTTAACAAAATAATAATTCGATAAATGTCCATTTTTTCAAGCACAAGTATATGCTGTGTGCAAGCAGATGAAAACAAAAAGATGAGAAGCAGAAAAGTGGGAGAAAAACTTCTACGTGTCTGCAGATCTTACCCGTGGTACAGTGGTGAGGTCATGGGCAGAGCTGGATATAACTGAGTGAGGCAGCTGCGAAGAGCACCCTTCGTCCGTGCAGAAACGCGCGTACTTTTTTCTAATACAGCCTGGTCTCTGGCCGTTAATGCTAGGTCAAAGTTTCGTGTTTGAAATGCAACACTCTCTTCAGGAACGACCTCTTGCGGCAGTGGTTTATTGTTGGCGGCTCGACATTTATTCGGAGGTAAAAGGAACGGATATTTTTCACCCATAAATCTAAAAAAATATAAGACAGAGAAATCGACACACCGTGGCCAACGATTCCACTCAACGGTACAATGCACAATACTTGCAGGACAATAAACCAAATGGCGACCCAGCTCACAACGCTGGAAGGACCTTGGACAGCCGAGATTTCTGTTAGTACAGGAGACGATGGATAATTTGCAGATATTTTCTAAGTGGTCATCGATTTTGCAACTGTGCAGTCTATGGCCGCACCGCAGAGGACAGAAAACGACTGGGCATTCGAGGACATTGCAATCGCTCCTTATGCAATCGAGACAATGTTTCATGCAAAATGATTCCATATATGCAGACTAAACATAGTGTACTTCAATAAGTAGCATACCCTTGGTGGAGGTAACGGTGGAGGCTCTGGTACGGTTGCCCCCTCCATGGTCACGGAAATCAGCTGTTTCACTAAATTAGCACACACCAACTTGAGTACTGCGCATTCTTCAACAACGCATATAAAACACTATCGTGACGCAAAATGATAATAAACATTTATTTCATAACGGTTTATATTTGCTTCGATTTTCTTTTTTAATTTTAGCTTATTTTAGTCTTTCAAATTTCACTCTGTCCACAGGGTTTCTAAAAAGTGTTTACTATTTGGTACGATAGCATATTTTATAGAATACAGCAGACCTTCTGGTGTGTTCAAAGCGCTTACCATAAAATCGCAAAAAAAAGTTGAAAAAGTAACGGCAGCTCAACCTCTTAGGCCAAAAAGCAATTTAAAATTGATTATCAGGGTGCCGATACTAGTAATGTAACGTATTGTTAGTTAGCATCCATCAAAGAATAACTTCAACGTATTTCATGAATATCACGAAAGTTTCTTCACTACAGGAAATGTGAGAGACAGGCATTTATATGTGTTCAGTATGGCCTCAAATGAAACCGCAAAATCTGCTCTTCTCAGGATAAACTTGTGTATGAAACGTTGATAGAGATCAACAACGAAATTAACCTAAACCAGTGAAGAATCTTGACAACCAGTCTGTTTTTTTACAACGATTGATCAGCTCTACTTCCTTACTCCTACTCTAAGTGACCTTGGCAAACTTGTTTCACCAGCAAATTTTGAAAAAGCTAAAATTGCTAACACAAAATCAACTGCCCGTATTAATTCATCATGTCCCATTCAAGGCACAGTTTTATCTAGGCATTTAAATATGCCAAAAAATTTCTTTATATTCTAGGAGTACATGCATACCTTATAACATTATGACACACTGAATTGCTTGCTCTCCATAATGTCAGGGATGTAGACCCTTATGTATTTCTATCTAAACGGTACCTATCTATTTGTAATAAACTAAAAATTGCAGCTATCGACAGATTGTAATAATTTTATTATTCCCTTTTCAGCGAAAGTTAGATGGACATAATTGTGGGAGCTACAACTTGAACTGAAAGCTCCAAGGTGTCAGAAATATGGTCTTTTAATACTACTAAATAAAATG